>JAUZNJ010034024.1:0-12903 GCA_034780135.1 Jordanella pulchra | reverse complement strand
AAGAAAGAAAGAAAGAAAGAAAGAAAGAAAGAAAGAAAGAAAGAAAGAAAGAAAGAAAGAAAGAAAGAAAGGAAAATGCAATTTGTTGCAAAAATATGGGGGAACTAAAAGGTGTACACACTGCTGTTTTAAGGTCAGCTTTTAAGGTGTAAAAATGAGTTTTTGATTTAATTGTGACGACTATTCTGTGAATTTCACCTGATAAAGAACAAAATATGTTTGGGATATGATGTGAAAGAAAAACACACTTAAATAAAATCCAAAAAACCTGAAGCTAATTTTGTTGAGGCACCTTTTAAATCTACTAAAGTTTTTAGTCTTCTGTGGTTAGAGCCTCACAATATCCCACATTTTGACAACATTCGAATTCCTTGGAATTTATATATCTATATCTATAGATATAGATATATATACTTTGTTCCAGCTAAATCTAAATAAGTAAATCTGATTCCAGAAGGCTGAAAACCTAAAAGTGCTTTAATAAAAGTAGTTTAAAGATTTTGTGCACCTATGCAATTAGGTTATTTCAGCCTTTTTTGTTTTCTACGCTTTTTCCTCGGACAGGGTTTGTCTTTCTCAGTTGAAGTGCTCCAGATTCGTGTCACATTGAGTTGGAAAATATTTTTAAGGAATTTCTCAGACTTTCATTTAAACTGGAAAGAAACTGGCATTTTAACAGCGATGTGCTGTCTTCTAAGATCCTCTAATGTGATGCGGCCGTTTGGTTTCGAGGTGAACCTTTTTGCTGGTAAGGCTTCTGATTGGCTGGAGGGACTGACTCCATATTAGTTACTTTACTCTTATTGTTGCATATTAAAGTTCACTGACTTAGATCTGACATGGTCTCATCTTCAATGGTGTAACCACAGCTTTTCATCAGGCTTTTAATTTGTTGCATAGGATAGCTAGAATATAGAGAGATGCTTCGCACTTAGGGTGTATAAACACTGCTGGATATTCAAACTGTTTTATATAGATTATAAACCAGCTACAGGAAGCTTTGGATTAGATAGCTTTATACAAGAAGATATTCAGTGTTTGCTTTCACATTGTTTCAGTAGCTTTATCTAATCTGCTATATCTATTTTTAGGGTAAACCTGCCAGAGTAAAATCCACAAAAAAATATCTCTGATCTCAAGATCAGCTGGCTCTTAAGTTGCAGTAATTGCTCTACCATTTGGCTTTATTCTTAATCTTTGTAAAATCCTAAGACCTGAAAAGTGCCATCTGAGTGTCATTTTTTTTTTCTTTTGCTGTTTTTGAATTTTATTTTCAATTCAATTTCAAAACTGGAGAGCATCTCAGTCTGGAAGTGTTTCATGACTGTGATGACATGCAAAACTTTTTGATGACCTTGGACACTGTAGCCACTCTTTCACCAACCCCACTGTCATCACAGCTCTGATAGCGTTAGGTTATGATACATATGCATTTTTTACAGTATATGTATAATTTGCTGAAATAAAAGCTATATTGACCAACTTTTCTGTTGTCATTACTTGGGCATGAGTAGACGAGACAGACAAGCTTTGTTTCCTCATGACAGACAGCGTCTCTGTTCCTCCTCAGATGTTCCGTATTTTGAACCTTATTTAGAAAAAGCTAGAGAATTTGCTGAGGTTTGTGGTCTATGCATGGAGGGTTTTTATTGTCAAATGTTTGTAGAAACTAAAAAAAAAAAAAAAACAGAAGTCAAGCCGTTTTACAGAAAATGATGACGCAACATGTTGATGGATGAAATAAGCAGGTGGGTAAAGTGGTTTAAATTTGTATCAGAGACTAGCATCACCTTAATACATTTATACACCAATAAGGCCACTTCACTAGTTAGTGACAATTCATTTAGTAATAGTTTTAATCACCATATTTCTGCACATACATTAAATGTGTTTTCATTGATTCACAGGTAGACTTCATGCATAAATAAATACTCTATAGCACAATGTGCTCAGTAGATAGAAAGTAAGTTTAGAACAAGGAAGCTTGTGTGCAAACAAGACCTCTCTCTTTAAAATAAAAACAAAACAAAACTTTATTTAACCAGAAAAGTCCCATTAAGATTACTGATCTTATTTTCAAGGGAGTTCTGGCCATCAACACATCATGGAGAATTTCATAAGACTGTTTAAAAAACATTTACAAACCATTGATTTCACTTTCAAAGCAAGAGTTTTAAAAGTCCAGTTGGAACGAGTTTCTTTAATTGTCTTTTTGTCAATTGTTCCATGTTGCTACAGTAGCAGTGATACTTATGAGTGTAAAGATATAGTCCAGCTGCTTTTGGTTGAATATATTCACACAGTTGAGGGAAGCTGATGTAGAATACCCTAATAAATGAACTTATACCAATGAGTGAGTCCTCCAATCCTCCAATGTTGGCCAGCTCACATGTATGTAAAGATCACACTGGTGTTTGCAAAGCTTAGAGTTTGTGATCAACTTTAATGAGGCATAATAAACAGTGTCCAGTTGTTTTAAATACATGAGGTCACTATATTGCAGGGTGAATGTAAGTGTACAAGTTTCCTTTTTGCATTAAAAGAAACATTTTTAGTCTCAGTTTCCTAACCAAATGTTGAACACATATTTTAAAACTAGGATTGTCATCAATTCAAACACCTTAATATTTAAGGAATTTCAGTCTTTCCATTTCTGCCCTTTAGAAAGTGACAAATTTGGAGCACTTATCTGAAGATTGCTCTTAGTTTCTGAGAATAACATCAACTTGCTCTTATTTGCATCTAATGTTAGATCCAGTTGTAGAAACATGTTCTAAAGTATGTTAAAGTAATTGTGTGATGTAGTATTTAAACATAAACTTTCAGTTTTTATATGAAATAAGGGTAAAAATGTGCAGCCTATCAAAAGTTTACTCAAGTAAATCCAACTGTTCTTTATAATGCTGTTTGTTTAAAACAAACATACAAAAGTTAGACTTTCAAAAATGAGATTACACTCGTTTTTTTAAATTGTATAATTACCTCCTGTTCACAGTTATAGACTACTACACCAAACTTTGTGAGTATAACATTATTAACATCTTAAAAAAGAAATATAAAAATCCTCATTATGAAAGAGAAAGTTGACTGAAGGCATGTGGGACAAAACTTTGCAACTTTGCATGGCAGAACATTGCTGCATTATGTAGGAGAAGATACAAGGTGAATTTTTCATGACGCCCACATCATTCAGACAAGCATGCACGAAGCTCATTCAGGTGTACATCAACACACGTAGATAAAAAAAATAAATAAATAAAACTCCAGAAAATGTATTTACTTGCACTTGTCAGGAAATTGCCTGTGAGCTTTACGTAACACCCTGTCTTGAGTGATGTGCAAGCACACAACAGAGGAACACATCTGCTAAGGTGTTGGCAGCAGGACCTGTCAGCGGAGCAGCAGATAAGGAACTCACTGAGTAAATATCCAATGTTCATTTTCACACACCTTTCCAGGCCTTTTATGTGCTGACCATAGAAATGAAGGGAGATACCATCTCTGCGGCTCATTTCCAAACTCTGAAGCCTGCAGCTGGGGTCTGTTCAACAACAATAAGATGTGATCTGCCTGCAGATGAGGAGACGGACTGACTGAGAGCTGACGGGAAACACCTCAAATTGCAGGAAGCACTTTCCATGTTCGGAAATTAGGTTTCTTCGGATAAGCAAGTTTGCAGCACAATCACTTTTCATCTGATAAATGAGGAGTTTAGTTGGTACAGGATGTTTAGCAAAGTAAACATTATAAATGCTTAGATTATTTGGACCTTTTTTCTTGTTAATAAATTAATAAAAGAGATAAAATAAATGTTTAGATGTGAAATTTCTTCTATTACTAACCTTTGTGCTCCTTTCAGTAATTTGATTTGATTCACTGCCAAGTAATCTAACCATAAAGATTTTAAATTTCATGTATGGTTTTAACTATTTTAATATTTTCATTGTGTTGGAAAAAAGATGAAAAGCTAAGAATCCTCATAAAAAAATGATTCACATATCGACAGTCACATATCAAATAAAATTTTAATCTGCAAACTATCAATATTTCTTGTATGAAATGAGGATAAAATATTAGCAGGAGCTTTCCTGGAAATCATTAAACTGATATTTATTAAATATGCCTAATGTTTCTTAGAAATGGTTCATATCCATGTTGTTTAGATTTTGTCCACATTTGCAAAATCGGGGCTCGATTTAAATGTTTTTCTTCGTTTCTTGGTTTTGCCTTAGAAACACAATATTTGATCTTTGCACAAAAGGTTTGGTGTACATTCCTATGGGCCTTGTGATAATGTTGCTTCTGGTCTGGAAACAAGATGTTCCAGTCCGAGTAATAATCTGATCCAAAATAAATATGATGGAAAGAACTTTGCACTTCTGAACTCATTTAAAATAAAAACGTTATCACTGTCTGCAAACATACATTCAAAATAGAGTTTATGTACATCAAACTTGCAACGAGACAGGTAACAATCACACAACCTTTTTTGCTGAGGGCAACATAGTGACAGGAGTTGGTAGGAGGACTTAAGAGCTCTTGTGACCCAAGGATCCCTCCTTCTGTTTGTCAGACTTCTAGTTCTGCTCCATCTGCACTTCCCTTGGAGATATGATCCAACAAGAGCAAAGAGCTACCTATTATTCTGCCATGGTCACAATCCTCTAAAGGTCTATTTGGTCAACTGGTCCTCAGCAGTCTAAGAAAGTAGAGTCTGATAGCCAATGAATCTGGCTATCAGCGGAATAAAGCATTAAAAATGATACCTGTTTAATAACTTCCAGAAACAGGCATTGAGAGGTTAGCACAAGTTTAGACTGTGTAAGAAGAATTTTTTTTTTTCTGCATCCTAATAATTATTCACCTGCAGAAATTCTTATGGTTCCACCTGTTTCCTACATTTAATTAAATATTTCTGATTTTTTTTTTTATCAAAAATGAATTTTTTTTCTTGATTGACTAACTTTCCAAACAGGTTTTTATATCTGTTGATATAGACATTACTACCTTAGACTAAACAAAGGAATATCTCACTATCAAGCCTTGGCCAAACTTGACATGCTGGTGAGGTGTTTTAATTATTTGATTCAGCCGTTAGAGCTGGGATGCATCTAAAACTTCCATGACTGTAGGTCTCAAGGACAGCAGCTGAAGATCCCTGCTTTAGCATTTTTTACTTTTTTTTTTTAACTTTACCTCGTTTGGAGAGAAATAGCAGAAATGGTCAAGATGCTGTTTAGCAGAAACCACCTCATGGTTAGTCATCAGTAGGCCATTGAGCTGTTTCCCTTGTTTTATGGAGGTGGACAGCAGTGTGCAGATACAGCTGTCCCATTAATAACCACTAACTGCTCAGTGGTTTGGTCCTTGGCTGTCCAACAAACTGAAAAGGATGAGGCAGGAGCCTGTAGATCGATACAGTATGAAGACACGGATGGAAATCAAACCAGGTCTGCCTTCAACTTCCACTGACTTCTCTAATAAACAGATTTCTATTTATTAAGGAATGTCTTATCTTCACAATCTTAAAAATGTGCAGAATTTGAATGGATTAAAAATAGAAATCTTCCAAGTTATAATAGAAGAGATGAATTCTTTGTAAAAATGTAAATTCTTCAGTATTTTCCTATTTTCTTTAACAAATTCGGAAGGGATGCAGCTCCACTGATTAATTTATTGGATTTTAAAGATAATTTTAGCCCCAGGGTTGTTTGCTGATGAAATATCTTCATATTTATAAGCTCTGCTGCCCTCAAGTGGTTATTTACAACTATTACTGTAAACGTTTGCCTAGTATTGCCCACAAATCAAATCTACAACCACAAAATTCTCTGTTTTCTAAATATTGCAACAATGAAACATAATCATTAAAAAGATTTAATGGGGGAACAAACAAGATTTCAGTGCATTATTAAGCACCAGTATCAACAAACATCTGTTGACATGTGTAAAAAAACTAGAAAATACAAATAAGCTAAACATCATTTCATGCTTTAACAAATGCAGTAAAATCTAATCTTAATCATAAAAGGAAGAACAAACCAATAGCTGTTAAACTGCAAACTTAAAGCTGGAGAGCAATGCTCTTTTTCTGTTAGCTCTTCATTAAACATTAAAAAAAAAAATCCTCTTTTTACAAACATAAAATACAGTAAAAGTTCAGAGCTGCTGTTGCATTGTAAAATGTTGCAAGTAAATTTGTATTTGATGCTGGTTACTGATAATCCAGGGTTTGCTTAGAACGTTTATAGTGTTTGCATTTCAGAAACTTTTGTCAGAAGGCATGATGGTTAGACTCCTGGTCAAGCTGAAGTTTCCCCATGTTTCTGCAAAATGAAAAAAGAAGGACTTCATATCTACAGACATGTCAAAAAGACAAGAAGTAATCCTAAAACAACAGGAGGGATTTTTTTAACTCACCATGGGCTTAATTTCCCGTCCATCTCCATCATCCGGCCTGTATTGACCCATTTTTTTACTATTCTCAACAAACTCCTGGAATTAAAAAAAAAAAATATTTATAAAAGCAAGATCAGGGCTGATATCAACTTTCCATTTTATTTGCTCTTATATATCCAGACTGAATGTTTTTTTTTTTTCCTGTAGTTTATATAGAATTTGTATTTTGTTGAATCGTCAAACAAATAAAACAACAAAAAAAATTAATAATGATTCACAGTTAGGCTGGTTCCTTCCTATTTATGAAGTCCTGGTTTTCCAAACATTTGTCTTCTAAAGATTTTAAACTTTTCCAGACCAAACCTTTTAGTTCTCAACATCATTTACAAAACACGTCAGTGTTTATAACCTGGGATGTTCGGCTCTTAATCCAAAGAGTTTCTCAGTTTAGAGCAAGTTGGAGAGAAGCTCCAAACTGTACGCTGTTTAGACCATCGAATATACCTTTTAATCTTTGATTTGCCACGTTGGAAGTTTGACCTAAACAATCTTAATAAATTATGCACTAAAGCTTAGAAATTCCCTTTTTTGTAGATTCTTTTTAAATGTGACCAATTATAATACATTGGTGGAAAATATTTCCATTTATTCTTAGATGATCCAGTCCAGATAATCATGACAGATTATTATTAATAATTATTATTATTATAGCAGTCATTATTGTAAATAGATTCAAATAATAAAAACTGAAAATGTATGTTAGATTGGCTTACATGTAATAAAAAAAAACAAGTCATCTTATAACAATTTTCTTTTTTGGGCTCATTCTACAGTGAGATTTCATATTACCCCCCCTCATTGGGAGGTGAAATTAAAACATTAATACTGAGCCCTGGCACTTTATGACAATAACTCCCAGACGCTCGACAAGCTGTTTTACCATCAAGGCCTTGTCCATGTAGTACTCTCTCCCAGGGCTGCCGTCGTTGTACTTGGTGTCCACAGCGAAGCAGAGGAAGAGGACGTCCACCACGTTCTCAAACACAGAGAGGAAGCAGTGGGCCACGAGGAAGGCGAAGAGACAGGCGATCAGGAGAGGTAACACCCAGACGGTGTAGTCCGGCTGGTAATTCAGGGCCAAGATGCCCGCAAAAGCTGTAAAGGAGACGATCAAAACCTGTCGAAGCACAAGTTCTGATAAGAGGTTACTCAGCAGGGACAGAACGCATAGAAATGTTTACCACTAGATGGCAGCACATGCTGTTCAGAATACAAGCTTAGCACCATTCCTTCAAGTCCTACATTTTCATTTCATCATGTATAACATCAATGAACTGCATTTTTAATTTGCGTATAGCACGTTTTTAGAGGTAGCACACACTGCTATCGTTTGTACACCAATAATAAAACCCCAGCTGGGTATATTTTTCAAGGCAGACTTTCAAAAGCTGATCAGTATTTAAGCTCACTAAGAAAAATACACAACAAATATGAAATAATGATGCAACAAGAAGAAAGTTGCTGTTTTTTGATCTGACAAAGAGGCAGCTGTGTTTTAGGAGAGAAGGTTTTAACTTGTTTCAAAGTAAAACTAATAGAAACTGACTGTGGCATATTTCTAAACCGTATCCAAAATGTGTCTTAACTCTAAACTGTCACAAAAAGAAAATGTCTAAAGTGTCTTGAGGGTACCTTTCCCAGGAACAGGACAAAGTCGCCCACGGTGTTAATGGCCGCCACTCGGAGCGCGTTCTCCACCAGGATGACCAAAGCCTCACGAGCTGAAGTGCAGAAGTTTGTGCTGTTGATGGCCGTCGCAGTATAGGCGTTCTGAAACAATTTAACATTTGTTTGTTTAAAAAAAACAAAAAAAAACAACAACAAAAAAAAAAGGGTTTTGTTGGATCATATAGATTCTATCCATGCTGTTACTCACTTGATTAAGGTATGCTAAGCACTTCTCAAGACACCACAGACAACAGACGCAGGCTTTCAACATGCAACGAGCGCAGGCGTTTTCCTGGAAAATAAAACACACACTTAACTATAACAAACTTGCACAAATTGGATTTACATCAATTTATTTAAAAGAAACAACGATGGCTCACTTTTCCTTTAAGCTGGCTGTGGATATAAGTCAGGATGAGACGAGGGATCTTAACAAGCGTGATGATGAAGGATCCCTTTGCCAGAGTGCCCAGGTGGTAGCGAGTGGTTCGAATCATAGAGGAAATGACTGGAACAGCTGGTATCTGAGATTTGTCCCTGAATTCAGTCAAAGAAGAGAAGAACGATTAACTGAAATCATATGGCAAACAGTTGCTGCTAAAACTAAATATATATATTATTAGCAGGTCTGTGCTTTTGAAAAACATATTGTTGCGAGTAAACCTAATTTGCATCAGCGGGGTTCAATAATTTTAGGCTGTGAAGTAGAAATAAACAGGAAAAAAATGGACATAGAAAACACAGATGTTGTGCCACTAATAACATACCTTGTGAAGTAATAGGTGACCACAGCTCCAGCAATGGTCATCTGCTGGAAAGCAAGGATGAACTCGCTGATCCAGATGAGACCGACAACATGATACCACACCATGTACTGGAGAGGCCCCTGCATTTCATATTCAACCACGCCCGTGGAGTTGTTCCTTACAGGTGATCCTTAGGGTCAAGACAAGCATTTTATGCTGGTTACATGTTTCACTGTGACCACTGGTGAAGGTAGAAACCATGCTGGAGTGTCTGACTGTCTAACATGCATTTCCTATTTAATCTTTTCGATTATATATCCTTGCTTTGTCAGCTGTTTTTCCTGTGTAGAAGAGGGGAGATATGGTGCTCAATTAAGTGCTGAGAAAAATGTGCAAGTCCTCAAAAAAAAAAAAATCTAACACTTTCTACAGCAAAATAATCGTATGTTGACTTAGAAAACACAAAACTAAAGTAAATTGATATATATTATATCCTAATACCCTAATATTACGATGCCTAAATCTTTAGTTTCAATTTATACTGTCACTGTTTAAGATTAGTGGATAATCTAAGAACTTTAAATGAATAAACTATGACTTTATGCTTTCCTGGGGAACATATATGATGTAACACAACGTATTTTAATAGCGGGAAAAGCCAGACAGCTTTTCTATTTAAGTACGGAAAATCTGCCCTAATCTACAAAGATCAATTCAATTCAGTTCAGTTTATTTTTTGGTTCGGTTTAGTCAGAAGCAGCTTCAATGAAATAGTTTAGACTGACCTTGACAAACACGTAAACAGGCTTAGCTTAGCCACCAAACCCTGAGGAGAATGTTAGTTTACTGTTTCAACAGGTGATATCAAGTTTCATTAAAAATATTAGACAATTGTTTGATTAAAAACATAATGGTGACAGAAAACAATTACAATACTTCACTGATGAAACAGAAAAAGGCAAAAACAATTCAACATAGCAAACAATGCATTTAGCCAATCAGGTTATTGAAGCAGTTTTAGATATTTCAATCAATTGTGTGAATTTGCTTTGCATTTTTAAAGCTTAATCCTAAAATATATTTAAACTCTTAAAGAGGATCCAGACTCTGGATTATCTAGAGACTGTTTAAAGAAAAAAAAGGTCAAAGCTCATTGTCTCTGACTGCTCCAACTATGTAGAAGACAAAATAAAACTAAAGTGGGGACACTAATAAGTGGGAATAACTCAGAGTGTCTATAAGAATAGAAGGCAAATCTGATGTTAGCAAAAGTATGACTTACAAGTTATACATTTTGTTCCCCAGGAAAGCTATAAACTAAAACTGCATTTACAACAAACAAAATCCAAGTATTGAGATATCAATGTAAATAAAAGACTAGTAAGTGCTCATTGCTTTGGGATCTCTTTCATAAATATTCACAAAATAGCCTCTAACAATACAAGTAAAGCAGGGATTCAATGCAACGGCTTCTCTGTGTTGGCCCTTTGTTTTCAGTGTGACTTTATAATTCCCAGCAGGACGGCCGAGTGGGGGCTGAATTAAGAAATGGCTCTTTGATTGTGCTCTGCACATCACGAGACACAGGATTCCAAATGTGGGAGTTCAGTCGTGTTACAAAAGTCAGACTCAATGCCACGCTTATCAGTCTACTTGTCAAAAAACGGCACCAAAAACATTATTCCTAAGAGACGATTTAAAACTATAAAGAAAAGTAGATACTGTGTTGTTACACAGTCCTTTTTCTTTTTTCTGACCTGTTGTCCCGAGGAAGAGAAGCACAGCTATCCAGTAAACCCAAAAGAACATGAGACTAAGGAACGTCCAGAAGGGCTGCAAGACCAGCATGGGGAGGTGGATGAACACTTTCCCCGCCACATGGAACAGAGAGATGGTGAGAGCCACACGCTTCCTCATGAAAAACATCACGAGCAGAAGAACTACCTGCAAGGTTAAACCGAAGGGTTTCTTTTACTCCACCAGAGCTGATCATAATATCATGAATATTAGGAAAGTGTTTTATGCATTTCTACAACAAATACTGCATTTTAGTATTGAGTGTGTCTCTAATCATAATTAAGTTTAAAAACCTACTAAACATAGAAATACATACTGTGAAAATTGTAGCCCCGATGGCATACACAAGCAAGGCCTTCCCATTGTCTTCAGCCACGTCTTTCCCAAATATATCTGTGGTGTTTTTACTGAGGGCATGTTTGTGGTCTGCATACAGCCACCAGAGGATACCTGTTCCACCTGCAAAAGGTCAGATTTTAAAAAAGCTGTGTGAGCTTAGAGAACAAAAAGCTCATAAAGTTAATGTAAAACTGAGTTTACTGCAGCTTTTTGTGAGCCATTTATCGAGGGTAGCGGAATAAATCCAGTTACCTACAGAGCCGATGATTACCAGAACTGTGAGAATCCAAACCAGCAGTTTGGAGATGTAACGGATAACAACCATCATTATCAGGGACAGAACTGGACAGAGGAGATAAAAAAAAAAGGATAACAAAGACATTTAACCTGGAGTTTCAACTCTCAATGAGAAATCTATCCAAATATTATCTTTAAGTGTATTTTAGAGTTCCTGTCTGTATGTATGTTTCTAATTCTGCAGAAATCTTAATATTCAATTGCTTTATTAAATGCCTAATGCTAGTGTGCTAATCCTTGAATTTCCATTAGAATGAAACTCATTCGAGTCAATAACAAATAGACCTGGAATTCATATAGAACGGTGTCTTGTTACGATTCATCTCTTACAATCACACACAAAACAGACAAATCAAATAATTCAGATAAAAAGATCAAGTCTGAAAGAGTCGGCAGCGTCTATTCAGCTGTACCAAGAAGAAAACTCAAAGCAGATATTAAATCATTGCCTGAAGGCCTAGCTTTAGAGGAACCAATGCTGGTAATCACTCAGACTTCCTGTTTTTCTGTTAAGAACCATATTTAGTTCCCTTCCAACTATTTCCTTCCTGCTGAATCCTCATGAGCAGCCAGAGCTGAGCAGTGGAGAAACCTAACAAGCATGTTTTCTTTTTATATCACTTCATTAAATAGTTTAAAGGTCCATTGCATATATCATATGTTATCTATCAAAGTTTTATACCCAGAGCCAAAACACAAAGACCCATGATGATCTCCTTGCTGGTCATCACCCCGGCAACGACTCGTCGCAGCACAGTGTTGTCACTGACAAATGTGATTAAAGCCTGGGCGAATTCAGCATAGCAGGAAATGTCCACGGGGATACAGCGGAAGATTGGAGCAGCTTTACTAAAAGGAAAAGGATGACATTTTGAAAACATAAGTAATGTAAAAAAAAAAAAAAAAAAAAAAAGACATTAATTTTTATGACCGCCAAGAAGAAAACCTTTTGAAATCATGAGAAGTCTAATTTACAGTTTGCCACAGGAGCTCTGGAGCTACACGTTATTCATTAGACTGCTCTAAAATAAATGTTCTTACCTTTGTGGTTTTAAAAGGATAAAATGTGGATAGAGTTAAATAGGCATGAATACATGAAAAAACAAAAAAAACAAAGGTTTAAAACGACTCACCTCGGTGGGACAGGAAGTTTTGCACATTTAGTTTTTCTCTCACTGCTCCATTCATATCTTGCCGGAGGAATATCATACGAGCAGAGCTCAGACCCTAAAAAAAAGAAAAAACATAATTAAAAAATGTAAAAAAGCAACATGTTGATAATAAGAAAAAGTAACACAAAGATTTTTCAGCAATGTCCGGACCACTTCATTCCTCAATCTATAGGAGTTAAATAATCAGCAGCCAATATTTGAGAAACAAAAACCAAAGGATCAATCTAATAACCTTCCTCCACACATATTCCTGATTGATGCATCCTCGAGGCCAAATTACATCGTTTTAGCATCCATGCGGCCTGATTTGCCACACAAACCACCTAGGAAGATTTGTAACTACATATTGTCACCTTCTTAAAATAATTGCCTAAGTCATTTTTTTTCAAAAAGGATTTTTTTGCCTAAATCATCTCTTCATGATG
>JAUZNJ010034023.1:0-12903 GCA_034780135.1 Jordanella pulchra | reverse complement strand
AATCACATGACTGCGACTAGTCGACATGAAATGTAAAAAGTCGCGAGACGTCCTAGAGTCGACTAGTCGACTAGTCGGCTAATTGATTCAACCCCTACAGCAGACACACACAGAGACACAGACAAACTATTTAAAAACCGGCTGCTGAGCTGGTAGTCCAAAGTAACCGAGCGCACCTGCAGACCACAAAAATGCCTAAACTACATGAGGTTGAATAAAACTAAAACCATTTTCATCACTTGGTCTTAAATGAACACATTAGTTAAAATGTGAAATGTTTATCAGCGATTGATCATTCAATAGGAGGGACATTTGCAAACTGTCTCTACACAAGTAGCCATTTTTTCACTTTTAAACCTATTCCTTAAGCTCGACTTTAACTGATTTCCTTTTAAAGGGGTCATCACCTAGAAATCTGTTTTTTTATGTTCATAAGCCTTTGTTGGTTTCGGCTTCGATTAAAACCTGATAGAAAATCCACAGTGTGAAAGTGGCCTGGTGGTGGAAAGTGGTAAGTTGTTTAAATCTAAAAAAAAGCCCTTGAGAATCCACTCTCTACAGGGTGTGATTTTCACAGTGTGGGGCTCCTGTCCCTTTGAGTTACGATGCGCCTTCGCTACTTAATAACCTTTTGGCTGACTGGCCAGGGTGCATCACTTTGACCTGGGGGTCTGGGGTTCAAATCCCCCCTCAGCCCCCTTTAATGTTCCTTGCTGTATTAATACTGGGGGGTGCAAAGTGCTAAAATTAGCCCATCCTGCTATCATCTCTCATGTCTCGTTTCCACCAATCAGGGACTCACCTGCAGGCCATCAGTAAATTTGGCTGCTTGTGTAACTTTTCGGCTATTGTGTAAGAAACACCAGACAACATTTAGACGTTGGTTTTTAGGCTAAACCTGGTCGATCCATCATTGTCTGATTTAGTCCAGAAATACTTGTAAAAAACTGGGCTGTTTGGTCTGTCTGACTTTAGTCCAATATTAGACGTTAAAAAGACGCAATGCCAATGTCTTTTCAACCAGTTTTTGCTCAGTGGGCAGGAACTGATGGTAAACCAATCATGGCTACCTGCTAATGTTCCAAATGTAAAATCCACTTCATCAAGCATACAGACAAGTCAAATTCTTATGAAAAACCTTTTGAAAATTAAAGGGGGGAGAAAACTCACTGTTGGACCGTTCTGTGGGCTCCTCTGATACAGTCATTCTACCCTCTCTCTCTCTTTAGGAGTTGGATGACTTTGAGTCTGTGTCAGACTTTGAAGTCCTGCTGAAGTCTCATGGTCCCAATGGTCCCAATGGACCTGACAGAGATGAATTTAATAACCACAAAGATTACACCCAGGAGAAGCCCTCCAAGCTAAAACAACGGTACCTCTCCTTAACACAAACAGACTTATCTTACAGTCAACTGCAGATCTTATCATCTTTCAGACGAATAGAAATGTTTTTGGTAATATTTGCATGTATCTCTCTGTGGGAGCCATGAAAATGAAACTCAAGCCACCAATGTGCTTTGTCAGGTTTACGCTAAAGAAAAACAAGCCGGACAACAGCTGTCCCTCATCTGCTCGTCTGTCAGAGGAGGTGGTGGCTGATGACAGAGAAGGCTACGAAGTCTTTATGCAAGCCTCAACTGTAAGAACATGTCAATCCAAAGGGTCAAAGTCCTGCATGTTTTGATCAGCTATCTCCTCATAGCTCAATAAAAACACAGATCTATTTATTGCAAGAATGTTTTACCAAGTCACTCTGCTGCATATCTGCTAGACCAGGGGTTCCCAAACTTCAGCCTATGACCCTCCAAAAAAATGGTCCCACAGACCCGCCTAAAACTACATATAATTATTTTATAAGGTAAGAAAGGTAATTTGTCAATGTAAGTCAATAAACAGAGTAAATTTAGGATTTGTATTTGTTCTTTGCTGTCAACTCATACATCCACCCTCAGATGTTTCATTTGTAAAAATGCATGTTGGAAGTTTCGAATAGAGGTTACATTTTTGCAACAATACAACAATAAAACAAAATAAAAAATATGAATATTACTCAAAATTACAAAAAAGAATCACAAACACAACTGCAAAAACAAACTTAGGAGTATAAATCTACAAGCCCAGATGAAGCTGTTACCCTCCCTACCAGTTGGTGGCAGTGGTGCAACTGAAGGTTGTTTGCTAATCACCATTGAATGAGAAGAAGAGGATAAAGACAGAACCATCAATCCTATGTTTAGTGTGTTCGATTTCATGGGCTCGTCTTCTAAGGAACGGGTCTACCTGGACCGGGTCCTTCGAGGTCCGTGAAAATAAGGAGGCCGGAAGACTCATGGCTCTGGATTCAAACAGGTCCATCCTTCTCCGGCTTTCGCTCTGTTGCCTAGCAACCATGAAAGTTGATACACAAATCAGGATTATAATGGTTGCTGAACTACTTACTAATGTTCTGTTAGCTAATTTCACTGTTGATGAGCTTTAGCAGCAAAACCGTGGTCACAGATCTCAGATCTGTTGCTCACTACACAGATATTGGAATCTGAGCTTAAATATCAGCTAAACCTATTAATAAAGTCACAGAATAAACCCTCTCAATAAACCAAACATTACTGCCACATATCCGACTCCAGAACCTTTAAAAAATATATTTTCATTTATTTCAGATGAAATTATTCACTTAATTCAATTATGTTAAGCTACATTACCAATATTCTCTACTGTTCTTCGCCAGTTCCTCTTTCCTCTGAGCACAGAGCAGCCATCTTTCCTTAACTCACAATGAATCATGGGAAAACGAAGGCTGCGTAGGAAACATGGGACCCATCCTTCAGAACGGGCCAAATGAAGGCTGCATTCATTGGCTGCAGACGAAGGAGTCTAGCGATCTGAACAGGCCGAGGCGCGGCGCTATGACGCAACCGGCAAACAAATTCAACCTGCGCAGGACACAGCTGACGAATCCGAACACACTGAATGTATTGATGGTTGAGTTTTCCTCTTCTTCCTCTTCCTCTCATTTAATGGTGGTTGGTGAATGATCTTGAGGTACACCACTGCCACCAAGTGGTAAGGAGTACAACAGCTTCTGCAGGGGTTGTAGATTCATACTACTAAATTTAATATTTTTCTTACTAGTAAAATTAATATCGGTAGTTGTAAATTTGTGATTTCTTCTTGTAAAAACTTTTAGTATGCCCAAATTTGTGACCTGTACCAATAAATTATTGATTCTTGTTTGTAAATCTGTGATTTTTACTAGTAAGTGTAATTTGTTGCTTTTAAAAGTTGTAACTTCTAAACTAGTTTTCTCACAGATGAAACGTCTGATGCCATGTAGGATGTATGGAGGAGTGGACAACAAGCAACATTAAAAATCCTTAATTTATTCACGTTTTCTGACTTGACGTACAATTTTAGACAGATATGTAAACGTTTTTATTGACAATTATCTTATTTATTTCACTCTATATTTCTAACAGATATAGAGTAAAGAAATTCTACTTATTATCAAATGTGTTATCTTTAAAATAATATTAGCTAATGATCTTTTATGTATTTTAAAGTATTTAATATGACCTTTAATTACTTAATTGTGCATTTCACAGCTAAATCGGTTATATTTACTGTAACAAAACAGATCAAATTTACCATTTAAATTATCATATCTATCTATCTATGTAAAAGCATTTTGGCCCTCCACATACCTCAAGGATCACATCATAACGATTATGAAAATCAAACTTAGTGTTTTATGACCCGCTGAGGGGTGCTGACCGCCCATTTGGGAACCCTTGTGCTACACTGTAGGACACACAGCCAGATTTTGAATATTGTTTTGCCACATAAGCCTTTTCCTTACATAAACACTCCAAACTGAAACACCACAGCACAACAAGAATGTGATACACAGGGCAGAAAATGTGTGGTTTGGAAGAGTTATTTCCTGCCTGATCATCTGTTTAATGATGGTTCAGGTAAAGTTAACCTGACCTAGCCTATCTCTCCCCTCTAGTACTACTACTCGGTGCGGATCTTCCCCGGTCAGGAGCCCAGCAGCGTGTGGGTTGGCTGGGTGACCTCTGACTTCCACCAGTATGACCCGAGCTTCGAGCTGAACAAGGTCCGGACCGTCACCGTCACCCTCGGTGATGAGAAGGGAAAAGTTCATGAGAGGTTAGCAAAGCTCAATCCTGCTTCAGATCCGATGGTTTTCTACCCCAAACCTTCCAGACTTTTTCATCTCAGACATTTTGTTCTTTTCCATCCAATCTGATTATAATAAATACATCTTAAAAGGAAAATATTGTGATAAAGTTTTAATATTTAAGTTGACAAACAATGTAGAGTTTCAAGCCTTTATTTCCTGTATTGTTGGTGATTGATGTAAATTTGATTTTCCAATACTAAAGGGATTTTCACATTAATCCCTAAAGATGGATTTATTTTACCAAAGATTGTGTCATGTTTGGGTTCTAGGAGTCTAGCCTAAACGCAGAACACCACAGGAGACGGAAGTAATGCAATCGGTTTATTGAAAGTTCTGACAAATGATCTGAAATAGGATCTCAAACAGGAATTGGAGCGTCTGGGGTTTGTCACTCTAAAAAGACAGCAGAAAGTGGTGAGTTGAGGTAGCTCTGGAATTTGGAGACTGGAATCAAAGTAGAAACGGTCTTACTGTGGATGATGTTATTAGGTTGTCCAGAGGGTACTCTTGTCACGGGTTTCACACAGAGAGAGTTCGGACATCCAGGAAAGTATTGGTTCCAAGGAATCCAGGTGAAAGAGCTTATCCGGTAGATGTCTGGAGCTTGGCTGTGGTGAAGGGTGAGCAGGCTGACCATACCTGAAGGGAGCCGGAGAAGCTTATGACTGCCGGCTGTGTAGACTGAAATGAGTAGTAGATCTTCTGAAGGAGATGAGAATGGGTGTAGCAACCAGTGGGTAGAATCCATGGCGTCTCAGAAACACAGGAAATGATCCATGGAGATCTCCACTTAAATCTCACAGAGTTCTCTGGAAGACAACACACCCTGAGAAGAGAAACAGCAACAGGGAATTAACATAGGATCTAGGTAGACAAGGCAGTAATCGGGCTTACGCTGGAGGGCTCTGAATACCATGGGAGGAAAAAACTCAGCTGCTGAAGTGTCGGCAGTCCGCTTCTTTTAAACTCCTTCTGATTAGCAGATAGGAAACAGGCTTGTAAAAGGTGCCACTCCAACCACAGCCTCTGGCTCCATCTAGTGACCAAAAATTAAAAGAAAAAACAGTATATAAATGTCGGGAGTTTTAATATATTTATTATCGACCCCGGTAGGGCTGGTAAATATGTTATTTACTCAAATATTACTCGGACTGTCACATATTGTTTATAAACCAGCCCTACTGGCTGCATGTTAGAACAATAACTGAAAGTGTGAATCAAGCTCAAATCCTGGTCAAACAGATAATTCTGTACATTTATAGAATAAATTCACCACAACTTCCATTCAATATATAGAAGTTTACTAACGAAATCATTCAGCTTGGAGTCAAACATATTTCAGTTTAACACTCTTCACTAAAAACTAATGAAGCTCAACTAAAACTAAACTACTATGAACAAAGAAGTACAACATGGTTGAAAACCATAATTAATGAAATGATGGAATGATGTCACAGTTTTAGCCTGGATTTTGTGTTTGAGAACCAAAGTTAATCTGGAAGAATTTGGAATGTGATCCAATTAGCTTTTAGGTAATTTAGAGCAATTGGGATGTTTTCAAGCCGATTCAATGCAAATCCATGAGGTGAATAAAATGTTATTCGGCTTAATTATGTTTTATTCAATGCTTTGCTTAATCAGACATCAATAACCTTTAGTTAATTGATTCTTAATCTTCTTTGAATGAGTTAGCAGTTAGCTGAAATGAGGATTCCATTGAATGACTTTTGGTTATAATTTGGTGATCAAAATGTAAGGAGCAATTTGTAGAACACATACATTTTTGATGTTATATCAGTGCTTAAACCCTTAGTGAAATAAAGTCTGTTTTAACTCTATAACAGCTCCAAACGTGTCACTGTAGCACAGTTCACCATGCGGTCCATCTTGTTAGCTTTGTCTTTACTCAATAGTAAACACAATAAATGATCGAAATCATTAAAAACCTTTGTTTTAGTTAGAATCTCTGTCCCTAACGTGGTGCCAGACCTGTTACCTCTGTCCAAGCGTTTCAAGGATTTTCTCCAGGAATTTGCATTTAGGATGGCCTGAACACGGCAGGGGGGGTCTCCCTTTGCCCAATGTGCCCCACGTCAGGGGAAGCTCTCTCTTCCTCAAGTCTGTTCACTCTCCAACCTGCAGGATTCCTGGAACTCAAAAGAGATGTTTGCAAACCGTTTGTTTCCATCAGTTCAGTTCTGAAATGTCAAGCCACGACGTAGCTTCAGCTCCTTGAGGTCTCTGGCCTGGTTTCATGTTGCTGGCTCTTCAATGCGATCCCTCCGAGGAGAATCACCAAAGAGTCAGAACTATGTGCTTCTTGGCCTTTTGTGCCTTCACATAGTAGGGAGGTACAGCAGAGCCCATCTCTGTGGGAGGTGTCCTGTAGAGTCAGCTGGGGGGAAGGGCTGCAGAAGAGGACTTCAGCAAATGTCCAGCCACACTGGAGGCACTCTGCACCTTCCATCCAAGAGGAATTGCTCAAGATGAGACATGGACATTCTCCTCTATGTCCAAAACTTTCCATCATGGTTTTATGGCATTACAATGTACTAAATTCTTAACTGAAATGCAGATAAACCCTCAGTGGGGTTTCTGAGCCTCTTTTCTTGGTAAATCAGAGCTGGAGCTCCAAAGATTGACTGATTTTCTTCTCGTCTTGCTTCTGTTTTTTTTTTTTTTTTTGCTCTGTTTTTTTTTGTCTTGAATCTCAGAAATGTAAAGCAGAGAAGAAGAAAGTTATCCGCTGTATCACGAAGCTTCTAGGATCTGGTAAAACCTGAGCTCCATCTCACTGATTTCAACCAACTATTCCTTAATTCAGCATCAAAACTGAACTAAATATTTATACATTTCAAACTCTTTCTAAAACACAATACTTTAAAGTACTGTATTTTTCCCCAGTTAAATTAATACTTTTTATGTTCTGTGGATGTATTATTTTAGAAAAATGAATCACTTCATCCATAAAGCTTGTCAGTAGAAGGAAACATGAAGTTCTGGTTGAAATTGTCCCCAAATCATCACTGATTGCTGCAATGAATGGAGATCTACAGACTGGACCTCAGGCAGCGTTATTTTAGCATCGTCCTTTAGGTCCATCATTTTCCTTCTGTCATTTACATTCAATTAAAACTATTGTGAAAACTGTTCAACAGTCTCAATGTAAACAAAAAGAAATATGTATTAACAAAACATTAATGATGGATACAGATGGAGGGAGCAGCGATGAATGACCTTCACATAATTTCAAAGCATGGCTGCTGAATGAACTGATGAGTTAAGTACTGGGACAGAGTTTAAGTGAATTAGGGTGTGAAAACTAAAACACATGCATAGTTTTCTGCTCTATTTGATTAATTTACTGTATGTATGAGAAGAGAGCTGCTTTAAAACCTCATAAAGAGCAGGTTATGCATGTGCTTTTTGCCTACTAAGTGGTGATGGTTTGTTGCAGCAAAGTAAAAAAAACAACAACTAGGAATCTATGAAATTGACTACATGCATAATGATATGATACAAACTGCAATGAAAAACATAAAACCTGGTTCTCTGTCAGTCTCTGTTTTTTCATGTTTTTATTTTTCTCTTAGATAAAAGTTTATCTGATGTTTTAACTTCTGAACTACGATGAATCGAACCTGTTTTAATATTTATACCAATGATGATCATACCATCATGTTCTGGTTGCTTTCTTTCATTTTGTGACAATATGTACGTTAATCTCAGGCAAAGGTAGGAAGAACTATAATATCTGAGGTGTTTGATTCTTCTTCTTAATCCAGAACTGATGGTAATCTGAATCCCTTCTCCTGCTAACTGTCCTCCAGCATAAAGCGCAGCAACTGCTACATGGTGTGGGCTGGAGAGAGCAGCAGCCCAGGACAGGGCAGGAACAACAACGGCCTGGAGATCGGCTGCCTGGTGGACACAACAAACGGTCTGCTCACCTTCACTGCTAATGGGAAAGAGCTCAGCGTTTACTACCAGGTAAACACTGGACTCTATGTCTGCAAATGTTTATGATTTTAGATGTAATGAAGAGTCTGTGGCTGCAGTGTCCAACCACTAGTATCTCTGGCAAAAACCAATGAGACAAAACATGAGGACGTCATCTAGGCTGCTGTGTTATTGATGCAAATGAGGTCAGTTATAACTCAAAAAACTCACAGATAGCAGACTTAGTTTTCTAGTTCCATGCAGTTTAGGTTGAGTAAAGAATCACCGTGGCTATTTCAAGAAAAATAGGGAACTTTAATACTTCAAGATTTAAGGGGAAAATGTGCCATAAAGGTTAGAGTACGTCAGCACAGCAAAACAGCTGTGAGAGCATTTTATTTCAAACTTAAATTTTAAGCTGCTCCTTCTACTTGCTGATCTTCCTACAAAATAAAATGCAAAAACCTAAAGTTGTTCATTGCTGTTCGCTCAGTCAGAAGCTCTTTCAGGAAAAACTGAAACATGCAGTTTCTAATCAGATGGTTTACAAAGTCCTTCTTCTTCTTGAATTTTATTGGCATTTGGCAAAAAACGGTTACGGTTGCGTTACCTACTGATACGGAGTTTTAGATACAGAGTTAAACCGTTGGTTTGGTTTATATCATCCTCATCTTCTTGTTGATGAACAAACTTCAGGTGCACTACTGCCACCAACTGGTAAGGAGTGTAACGGCTTCATTGTGTTTTTTAGATCTGTGATTTTTTTGTATTGTATTCTTTAAGTTTAACTTGTAAGCTTGTATTTTTACTGATGAAACATCTGATGTCACGTATTTATAAGCTGACAACCCGAAACTAAAACAAATCTTAAATGTATTTACATTTAGAAATTCAGACACTCATGTTTTGGACAGTTCTTTGACTCCATAGATCAACAGCATATGTACTTATGAGCCTCTTATTCTAAGCTACGGGAATGTTTTCATTTTGGATAGGATTGTTATCAGACTTTGGTGTAATGTTTCTTTATTAAAGCAATACTTGATTTTTGCTCATAGAAAGCCAAATTAGTTACACTCTGTCCCTTCAACAGGCTGAGGGTTAGACACCAGGAAAGAAATCAAGATAAACATGCTATAAAACAATAAGAAAACAAAGTGATTTAAGCCTAAAGAGATCAGACTGTGCAGAGGTGGTCCCAACATCACAGGTTTTCCCAAAGCAGCCCAGGAAGGTACAACATAAGCAGTGAGAAAGCTTTGAATAAAAAACCAAACCCAACAGGATGGCTTTTGACTCAGAGATAAACTCAATTTTCTTTTACCATATTTATGAAATGTTTGATAGAAAAACAGGCGTTGGTGGTCACCAAAGCGTTCTCGTCTGTAAACAGGTGGAGCCCAGCACTAAACTGTTTCCTGCGGTTTTTGCCAAGGCCACCAGTCCCAACGTCTTCCAGTTTGAACTCGGCCGCATCAAGGTAGGTAGGACACGCGCTGCAGCCCGATCCAAACACTCACTCTAGGATGAAATGTTTTCCATTTGTTATGATCATTTCCATCCATTACTTACAGAGAAAGGTGACGCGTTTAATTACACTGTGAACTGTGAGACTGAACAGTCAATGGTCTGATGAAGCATCCTGTCTGGTTAGCATCCTCTTCATCAGACTGTTAAACTCTTCAGTCTGAAGTTTTTCCAGGATCCTGTCGACAGCTGTCAGCTTCTACAACCACTGGTTGGAGGAACTCCACCTGTTTCTCAGGACCCACAGCAGGACAATGGCTAACCGTGTAATAACGGTGGTAGATTATTAAATAGTGCTGGAGTGTTGATGCCTACTGTCAAAAACATGCAACAAACCTTTGTGTCTGCAAACAGCCAAGATAGCGTCTGCTTCAAGGGAGTTTTAATTGTAGATAATAATAGAAAATAAACTAAAGTGCAGTTAAACAGAGAGAGATTAAACACAAACAAACATCAAAATTATGTATATAATTATATTTTCTGAAAACACAATTTGAATAAAGAAGAGTTCATTTGCACCGAAGCATCTGAATCTTTACCTTTGGATGAACAACTAAGTAAAAGAAAAAGCCTTTAACTAAATGAAGACACCTATAGCTCCAAACCATCTTAGTAGAAATGTTTATACTTTTTTTCCACACCAACAACATTGGATGAAATGATGCTACTTGATAGAAATAATAATCCCAGGTTTTTCAATCATTTCCACTGCTGTTGAACTGAACCGTCTTTGACCTCGAGAGTCTGAGCTCTTATGCTGGTGTCCATCTTTGTTTGTGTGTCCTGGCAGAACGTGATGCCTCTGTCAGCTGGATTGTTTAAAAGCGAGAGGAAGAACCCGGTTCCTCAGTGTCCTCCACGCCTCCATGTCCAGTTTCTCACTCCTGTGTTATGGAGCCGCGTTCCCAACCACTTTCTAAAGGCAGGAACTCCTGTTTGTTGGATTTTGTCAAATAGTGTGTTTTTTTTTTCTGTGAAATCAGATCTTTGAAATAACATATTTCATGTTACAGTGATTTGGCTTATTGAATAATATTTATAACACTGTGTGATTAAAAAGGATAGTTTTTGTTTGGAAATATGCAGCTTGGCTGGGTTGAGTTTTTTATTTGGGACATTTCTGGGACATAAAACAATCCAATACAACCAATAGATAATAACTATGGTGTAAAACTGTTTTAATAAGACCTGAATATTTATGGAGTTTTTTTTGTTCTGTTATTGTTGTTTTTATTTTCTGTTTTACTTTTATGAATTGTTGCTTTTTTAAACTGCAGCCGACCAATAGAAATCAGTCTTTGCTCCCACCCCAGAGGAAATCCTGCCCCCCCCCCCCAGAAGTGGGGAAAATGGGATCTGAAAAGAGAAATTTTAAAAATTATATTTGAAAACATAAAATCAGTAAAAAAATACAGAAAGGAATGATAAAGTGATAAAAACAGACAAAACAGCAAAGTCACTTAGAAGTTTTTTGACAAAGACATTTTTCAGAGTTTAATTTCTGGACTGTATTTTTATAAATAACCACTCACATTAATTTTTATTATAATTTTTTTATCTACAAAACATCTTCCATCCCAAATTTTATTATTAAAAAAAGCATTTTTTTTTCCTGAAGTTTTTTTCCGTTTATGAAACATGTTTTTTTCAAATGTTATTCATTAAACATGTATTTTGTTTGTTTCGTCCAGGTTTCTGCTTCCAGAGTGAACGATCGACACGGCTGGCAGGTCCAGTGTAACGACCCCCTGCAGTTCATGTCTCTGCACATACCTGAGGAGAACAGGTGAGACAGGAGTGTGTATTTACCCCCCCACCCCCTGCACCTGCTCATGCTGTGGCTCTCTAACTGCGTCCCAGGTCGGTGGATATCCTGGAGCTGTCAGAGCAGAAGGATTTGTTAAAGTTTCACTACCACACGCTCAGACTCTACTCTGCCATCTGCGCTCTGGGAAACAATCGAGTGGCTCATGCTCTCTGCTCCCACGTGGACGAGGCGCAGCTCCTGCAGGCTATAGAGAATAAGTACATGCCAGGTAACGCAGCCTGAGCTTCACCTTTAGGCATCTTTTCATTCAGTATTAGAGACTTTCATTGATTTCCGTCTGTAGTTTCAATGGTTATAGTTATAGACGGCTAATAAACGAAACATTATAACTCATACATAAATGTTTATTATACATTCGTTAAGGCCGAGCAACCTGAGGCACCCTGCTGCAGAAGCATGACAAAACCATTTCCTCAATCCATACAGGAAGATATTCGATTCAGACTAATGTTACATCCTTTTAGTTCAGTTAATTTATTTAAAAACTTAAGACATTTTGAAATGTTATTGAAACTTTAATTTCAAACTGTTTTGACTGAAATGACACCTGACTGCTGCTTGGATGGATGTTTAAACCCTGTTGTTTTGTTTACTTGATGGTTTATATGGCAATAAAGTTCTGTGAAACAAACAAAAAAAAAATCCCACAGGAGAAACGCTGAAGCAAAGATCTGTGAATTTATTATCTGAACATGATTTAAAATCTTTGGTTTATTAAGAGAAAGCTAAACCTTAGGTCAGTGGATTTCATTTCAATTCTGTCTAATAAAGTCCTTGGTTGTAAAAATGGCAGCGCCCTTCACCTGCAGTACAGCTAACAGAAAAATCTGAACCTGATCTGTTCTGCTATATATTTCATTTAACCTCAGCCTTTATATTTAACATATAAGACCTCGTGAGCGGAATAAGAATTAACAAAAAATGATAATATGCATAATAAACACTTATAAATGAGCTATTATCTAACTAACTTTAGAGTTACCAACCCTTAGGGGTGATAAACATGTTATTTAAATACTAATAAAATTATTCAAGTATTATCCAGACTGTCATACTGTATATTGTTTATAAACACGTCCTTCTGTCTCATGTTAGAACAATAACTGTAAGTGTGAATCGAGCTCAAATTCTGGTCAAACAGATAATTCTGCTATACAATAAATTCACCACAACTTCCGTTCAAAATATAAAAGTTTATTAACAAAAATCATTCAGCTCCAAGTCAAACATATTTCAGTTAACATTCTTGACTAAAACTATTAAATTTCAACTAAAATTAAGCTACTATGAACAAAGAAGAAGGAAAAACATGGTTGAAAATGAAATTATGGGCGTGCAGGTGGCACAGTGGTTAGTGCGCACGACCCATGTACGGAGGCCTTAGTCCTCGACGCGGGCGACCCAG
>JAUZNJ010034022.1:0-12903 GCA_034780135.1 Jordanella pulchra | reverse complement strand
CCTCTGCTCCAACCGTCCACAGCTCTACAGTGCTGTGTTAATGATCTCACCCTGAGCAGTACCTGTTTTGAAAAAAATAAACTTTTTTGTTTCGTATACTCCTGTGTGTGGTTGAATTTCCGGGTCCCCTCTGAGTGTCCTTACAATAGTACATCTGATTTTGAAAGTCTTGAAACCTATATGCCACATTTGAGATATTATACTTTGCTGTATTTTATGTTATTGTAACAACAAGCTATATATTTAAGTAAAAAAAATCAACTTTGAGGCAGTTGTGTAAACAAAACAATAATATTAATGAATAATATTTAATAGTGAATTCCTGCACATTCTGTGTAGACCTTTCGTTGACTTGGTGCCTGGTTCCCTGGTCAACCTTCTCTACTAACGGCACCATAGAGGTTCCTATGGAAATTCTTGTTTTGGACACTGAGTATTAAGGGGGCGGTAGGACAATATTCCCTTTGTGAAAAGTGCACTCAAGGGTAGTTTTCATTTTGGACTTTGAGCTTATTTTTATTTCCCTGAGCCCTCAGAGGCACCTTGTATTTTGGCCAGTTTCCTGTTTCTGTGCAATTACGTTGTTTGATATTCATCTGTTCAATACTGGTAGATCAAGCAATAGTAATACATTTCTATTCAAATCTTGTTGCCTGGTGTTTTATTGGGATGGAACCTATAGGTGTCATGGGACCTGGTTTTAACCAAACTCTCCTGCAAATTTAGGTCGAAATAGCCTTATCTTTTAACTCTTAGTGCACATACAAGCAGTACAACCACTGTAGAGGGTTACATGTGCACATCACTAAGAACACCTAAACCACAGATAAAGTTTGTCAGTAGTTGTCATGAAGTGTTGTCTAAATACTTCTGGCAGTAGGAAGGGAAAAGGAAGCAGGATGATTCCCATCATTAGTTCATTTAGCATAGGGATCTCCCGCATAATTGGTGCATAGGAAAGTATTCTGATTATCCTTAGTGTAACAGGACATAATGGCACAGCCTCAAAAGGGTTTTAAAAATAAATTATTCCTTCACATGAACTGTGTGAAACATATGCAAAGAAATACACCTTTGTATTTTTCTGGTGTTATAATAGAGCTTCAGCCGTAGGTTACATTTGTGCAATTTTTTTGTGGTTGCTTTTCAGAAGGCTGTTGTCCCATTTTAACAAGTATCGTCTATGTGCGTAGTAATGTCTTGAAGGCTAAAGGCTGTCCGAATTCAGCACAGCTGTCAGGAGTTCTTTCTTTACTCATGATTGCGCTCCTACTGCTGAGCTGTGAAGAGGGCAGTGCGTCTCCTGTTCCTCCTTGCACAAAGGTGGAGGTAATGGTTTTGCTGCTGGATTGTTGCCCTCCTACAGCCTCCTCCATGTCTCCTAGTGTACTGGCCTATCTCCTGGTAGCGCCTCTAGTCTCTGGACACTATCATGACAGACACAACAAACATTGCCATTGATGTACCATCCTGGATGAGCTGCAGTACCTGAGCTAGGTTAAATTGTGTTGTTTACATGTTCTCTTTATTTTTTTAGCAGTGTATAAACATAAGGTTTACACTTTCAGCATAAGTGCCACAAATCCAGAAGCTTTACTGGGAGATGTGGGTAGATCATTTTTGTCAATCTGCGTAGTGGTTCATAAATTGAATATTAAGGATAAATCCCACAGATCATAGTGATTCCTAATCCTTATGACAATGACCTCAGAGAGTTTCATTATTGTTCAATTAGTTAAACACCAGATTAGATTTTGGCTCACTCCATCACAGGGAACATTTAGTTTTCATCTTGCTTTCTTCTTCATCCCTTGATTTTAATCAGACCATTGTGACCTTTATACTGACGTGTCCTACATCTTGTCCTGTGCAAGAATGGGGTGGAGCAGTGTGAAACAATCTGAATCATATTTCCTTCCAAACTGATGATATTGAAATTGGGGATGATTGAGTTGCTGTTTGGAGCTTTATATATGAATAACTTAGCATGATTATAACATAAAGTGAAAAAAAAATCATCCATTTTTTTGTAATTATTTAAGTAATTTCCCTCAGGGATTATTAAAGTAGTTCTGATTCTGTGAGTCAGTCTAGAAACTGAAACTCATATTCATTTTAGTATTATTTTCTTTATTTTTTGTTTTTAGGTAGCTTTTTATGAGTCAGTGAAAAATTTGATTACATTAGATCAATGGAAAGAATATTTTAAACAGAAATCTTCAGCTTCCGAAAAGTGTGTTCATTCACAAGCACTTCGTTCTTGGCATCCCTTATCACTAATTAAAGGATTGGCGTTGCATAGTATGCAGGTAATCACCCTTGCAGGATTGCAGAGATTTAATAAAAGTCAGTGTTGTTTTGCTAGGGGCAAATGTTAGGTTGTCTACATCTTATGTTTCTTATCTACCTCTTGACAATAGTCCATAGATTATCTGTGAGTATCTGTAAGCCCAGTTTGCTGACAAATCCGGAATATTAGCTCGATAGTCACTGAACCAGTTTTTGGTATGTTAGGCAGTATGGAAGGTGGGCTTTCTTCGTTAACATTAAAGTTGTTTTTCTGTAAAGATTGTCAGCAAAAACAATTATGAAATGCTCTCAAAGTTTTCTGATGGTTGGATAATTTGATTGCACGCTACTTAAGGCAATGTTCATATCCACTCTTCCTTCACACTGTGGGACCTTGAATTCCAAACAATATTTTTTTCTTCCATGCAATTTTTTTATGAATATTCTTGGCTACAATACTCTGTGAACATTCCCCTTCTTTAGCAATGACCTTCCGTGTCTTACTGTCTTTGCAGAGAGATTTTAATAGATGTCTTCTCTGCAGCTGTAAAATCAGCATTCTTCTCCATGATTGTGTAGCCTGCTGACCCAGGCTGACAGACCAATTAGGGCTCAGAAATCCTTTTCACGTGTACATAGGGTGATTCGAGTGTGTCACCATGTTCCTGTTATTTAAATAAATGTATTAATTTTCTGAAATACTGATTTTTGGGTTTTTCGACTGGCAAATCAGGCTTTGCCAGTTGGTTTGTTCATGTTGAAAACCAACTTACAACACAATGTAGACTTTTTAGACATGGTAAAGCAAGTTGTACCATTCAAACATGGGTTACTTCCTTACGGAAACCAATTAAAAAAAGCATTTGTTAAAAGACTAATAGTAGGTTCCGTTTTCTAAGAGAGAACTTGTACACTTATTGTTTATGTTCATGCTTATTTGCATTTGTTCGTGGTTCTTCCCATCTGTTATCAAGGCTAATTGTACAGCTTACTTAGACCATGCTGTAAACTGTGACTGTGAGTCCCAGAAGACTAACAGTCTGATTAATAGTTCTCAACTGTCAATGTGACAGTTGTAATGGCCTCTTCCTTAGAGAGAATTAAGAGAGGAAAGAATAAATGGTGGGTGAGAAATTGAGAAAATGAGGCATTTTTCTGTATTTCTTTTTGTGTATATGTTCTGGAGAGTCAGGCGAGGACAGGGTCGCAGTGTTTTATTTTGAAGTAATAACAATAAATGCAAATGAACAACAATTGCAAATGTGTAACACAGTGTTTGGGTTTTGTGTTAATATTTGTTTTTTTAATTCCAAAACCTACAAGTGGTAACTCGGTCAAAATGGTATTTCCTTGGCTCCTTAATTCTCCTGCTCTCCGCATAGTTTGGACACCTATCAGCAACTGCACCTGCTGCCCACTTTATTAGGTACACCTTGCTAGTAAAATGTTATTCTATTTTACCCTGACAATGGTATTAAATCTTTGTGGGTTACATAAAACACCGTATCCTCAGAGATTTACATTCCAGATAATAAAAATGACAAGGCAGGATGGAGCACTTCTTTTACATTGTCAATACCAAATTCTGACTCTGCCATCTTATTTTGTATGTTGCAGATACAGACTCATTAGAGGAGAGTCATTGTGCAAGTTTGTAAGCATCTGTCACTTGTACCTTTAGTTTTCTGTTTTTTGCCAAAAATGTAGCTGGTGGCGCAGTGTTTTATTCATGTATACCATATGTTTTAAGCTTTGACATATGCCTTCAAAGGTGTATTCTGTATGCCTCGGTTGTGGTTATTTGAGCTACAGTTGCTATCCTGTCATCAGCAACCAGTCTGGCTAACATCCTTTTGTAGGCATCTAGATTCCTTCTCTACTTTTGATAAAGAGAGTCTAAGTCTATCCTTCTCTCAGTTCACTTTGAGATTATAGTTTTATTATCTTTTTTCTTTGTCTGTTTTATTACTAAACATTACCATCATATTCCAACTCTTAACACTCAAAAGGCAACTAAATGCAGTTGACCTGAGAGAATGTACTTGTAAACTTAAAGTTCTCACTTCTTTTTGTTAGTGGGTCATTGTTATTAATTCAGCAAGGTCAAATTCTGGGGCAATAAAGGTTTTAAATACATTTTAAGACAATATTTTTAAGACAACTGCACTGCTACTGTATCCAAGGAGGATCTTAATAAATATTTTTTTTAAAGAAAATTCACCTCAATTTTATTTTTGTTATTTATGAGTCTTTCTCTTACAATAGATACATTCTCAGACTTCCAGAGGTGTCCTTGGATACTTTTCATAGATATTTTATCTTGGTTACAAATACATAAATATGAATATACTTAAATTTCATAATATTCTAATATTTTGATCTTTTCATATAGGTCCCACTTTTGGCACAGGTGTTGGCATATTCCAATACAGGTTTAACTTGACCCAACATCAAGCTGTTATCTGTCCGTCTGTCCATAAATACATACATAAATCTTCTTCCGCTTATTCCATCAGGATTGCTGTGGCTTACGTATATGAAATACATAAAACCAAGTGATCAGAGTAGCAAGTATAGGAAGGGTTGCCATCCTTCAAAAAGAAAGATGTAGGTTTGATTCCAGTGTCCTGTCATATGCCAGTGTACCCTAGGACAAGGCACTTACCCCAAGTTTTAATACCAAGAATTTGTGAGCATTTGAGAGAGCAATTAGGTAGATGGTAAGAAGTGGCTTGTGTGGACAGAATGAATAATTGCAAAAATAAAAAAATCAGTCCATTTACCAAACTTAAGTTTTACCTTCCCTTCACAGTCTGTTTTCACGTCTCCATATTGAATTATTTCTCAGCCAATTTAAACTTAAAGTTCAATAACTAATTCAGAGTCTTTAAGGATGCTAAAGGAGCAAGTAAATGTTACAGGAGTAACTCAGAAGAAAGGGCCAAGTCTGCTGCAGTGTCAGATACTTCTAGCATTTGGCATAGGTGAGTGAAACATCATCAGTGCAGGCAGTTTATCATAGCATAGCAACCAAGGTTGTGTGTGTAGCCTGTTAAAAAGTGAGCAGATATTTGTCACCTTCTCAGTAGATAGTCAGAGTAAAAACTTAATGTTTTTATTTATAACCTAATGAATAAGAGAAACATTTCTGTTTATTTTGCAAGGATGTAATGATTTTTTATTAATATGATTTATTACTGTATGTTAATCTGCAGTATTATTATTAAAAAATCAAAGAGTTTTCCATCTAATTACACATTTATTTCAATTCCCATGAAAAATAAACAAAGTTTAATACAGTGTTCTTAATTTTTGCCTTGATTTGATATACATGCATATGCTCAGGATTTTATGTCTATGACCACACAATAGAGCTTTGGCTTAGTGTTTTAGGGTTGCATTTGTACTGGTCTAGGATACCATGTTAAAGCACAAAGAAAATAGGATTTTCTGGCGTCCTTTGCAGTTTTCCATGTGTGTCTCTGTGAGTGTTTAGTGAAAGAGAGAAAACTGGAGACTTAATATTGCAAGGTTTAGTTTCCCACTGTGGTCATCCAGATTGCCAGTTACCACAGCCTTTTGTACGACATGATAGATAAATCCTGTTTCCACACACACATGCACTTCCACAAACACACATACACAAGAACCATCTCTAAGCCAAGTAATGTGGGCTAGAGGGTTCATCTTAACCATGGTGAACTCCAGTTTGTCTAAAACAAACAAAGCCTATGCTGGGACAAAACTTAAACCATCGTGATCAGACTTAAAGATTCTGCTGGTATAACAGCAAGGATTATCTCTTGCACTCTTTGAATGTGGAAGGAACAGTTTTCTGTCCTGTTTCTTTATTTTATATTGGAAGCAACATTTAATAACATGAACTTAGCAGTAGTTAAATCTGTTCATAAAAAGCAATTTTTTTCCTGAAGTTAATAAAAAATAAATGTTCTTAGTGATCTGAAAACTTCACACAGTGTTCCACAAAACCAGTGTCTTGTGGGTACCTTTACCATATCTAATAAATTTTAAAAAAGTTGTATTTGTTTTTATTCTAGTCCTCTAAGTATCAAATAAGGCAATTAGCAGGGTCTTCTGTTGTTGCAGCAAACAAATACCCTCCTCATTTTAATTTAAGGAGGCAAGTCTGGTGCAATTTGAGAATCTGTTGGAATTTAATAATGGCTTTAACTAGCTTCTCTACTATAGAAAAATCTTTTGAGTAATGTTGTCATAGTGTTGGGTAGCATTCAAGGTTATTATGGGAAAGCAGCTCCAGACGGACACACTAATAGGTGTCCTCACATGGTGAGATATTACTCATCATGATGCTACAAACACTGGCAGTAAGGTCAAAATTTTACAGAAACAATGAAAACGCTGTACTGAGGAGAGTAATTTATGGTATGTTTTTGTTTTCATACTAGAACTTCATCATACTTGCATGCTTTGAATAACAAAAATGGTCAAAAGGTAAATAATATCTTTGACATAATTTGTTTCAACCTAATTTGCTGTCTTAATATTTCCCATATTTGTGTTTTTTAAAACTTGACAATTAATTGCATAATTGTTTCATGGCTGATTAATACAAGAACTTACCTTTCAATAAAACTTAGTTATTTTTACCACTGACACCTGGCCTTGCACAGAGAACCAGTACAATTGCATAAGAAAAAATACATATATTTACGTACAAAGGTCTCTATTTAGGCTTCTTTCTGTGACCAAAAATGCTGGTTCTAGAGGTAGTTTGCACCATAAGTGGGTCTGTACATGTAAGGTTGTTTTTATTTAAGAGGAACGATATAGCATGTTATTGAGGGGCTTTAAAACATAATTTGTTTGAATACCTTTAATTTTGTTCCAATCAAAAGCCACTGTTTTAAATTATGATCATTTTTAGTATCTATCATCCCTACTCAAACTGAGTAGGGTTAGTTAAACATAATTGTTTATTTCTTTTGGGTTCCTGTCAAGCAGTCTAATACTGGAAATTTAGGTTTGGAACCTTTGGTCATTCTTTACACAAAAAGACAGACATTTTGTATTTAGAGTTAGAGGTACAGCATTGTAGCTATAATGGAGCATTAGATTGGAGTTAAGCGCTTGAATGGGGAGTGGTCCACTCAGTGGCCATGGGCTCTGCATATGAATCCACATTAGCATAATTACTGGACACTAGAGCAGAAAGCACTAAGCTTTTTCCCATTCCAGATTCCCTAATTCACTTTGACTGAGTTGGAAGAACTAGGGCTGAACTCATTGAATTGCTAAAGGATGAAGAAAAGAGGATGAATGCCCAATAACCCAATGAAATGATTAGAACGGTTGCAAGCCTGCTATTTAGATAGTGGCTTTCCACAATGAAAGAAAATGACGATAACTATTTAACAGTTAAGTTGAGATAAGTAATGTAGCAAATTATCAAGGGTAGCAAAAAGAAAATAAGTACATATAACGTGTTTTAATCATATTTGATAGAAAACATGATGCTGTCATTCTATCTTAGTGCTTACCATCCAAAATATTCTCTTCTGACCAGTGATGACATAGTACTGATGATACTTGGCTCTTTTTGTCAATAAATCCTGATGAAAATAACCCATTAGAGAGACTACATGAAGTGTTTTGTGAACATAGAAACCTCAATGACTTTGTTTGTGTTATTTATGTTTTTGCTTTTGAATTCAGACAAAACAGAAGTCCAAAATCAAAAATGTGTTTGATCAAAAATGATCCAAAATGCTGCAGCTAAAGTTCTGATAAAAATCAAGAGGGATCATATTCATCTAATTTTAGGTTCCCTTCATGGGCTTCCTGTTAAAATTTAAAATTCTCCTTCTCACATAAAATTCTCCTTCTCACATATAAAGCCCTAAATAAACAAGCTCCATCTTATATCAGGTATTTGATTGTTCCTTATGTTCCTAACAGAGCACTACGCTCTCAATCTGCAGGTTTACTTGTGGTTAGTAAAATCTCTAAAAGTAGAATGGGAGACAGATCCTCTCCTCTGGAATCAACTACACTTTAGTCTGCGAGTTTGTTGGCCCATTCTGGGCCACTAATACCAACTCTATGATAGCCCATAGGTGTTAGAATTTTATTGTGTTTTTGTTTATTTCATTTTTTCATTTGTGTCCTTAGTAATAGGTTATCATTTTCAAATTTGTTATGTATTTCTTGTATTATGTTTTTCGTTGTGTTATAGATTGTTTTCTATTAGATCTCAATTAGATTTGAGACTTTGATTGTTTCTCTGTGTCTCTGCTTAGGTTAATTAGGTTAAAAAAACTTTCGGTGCTGCCCTCATCGTACTCTGGGCTTTAGATGAAACTGATGTTTCAAATACCTTTTTTCAGTCATAACCTTCAGTTTTTGTCTTCAGGATGGTTATCATCATTTACAGTTACAGTAAAAAAGGAGCTTACAATGAAAAAAACTAAAGAACATCGTAAGGGTAAAAAAGAATGTGCAGTATATTATAAGTTGTCATTTTCATTTCTAGTATACTGAATTACTGTCTGTTTACTTCAGAAAAATAGGCAAGTATTTTAGAATCTCAGTCAGAATGAAAGAAATTATAAAAAGGTGTTCATTTTTGTATGGAGCCTGTTCATTTCTTGGAGCAGTTTGTGCTTAGGCTCTTGTGATCATGAGCCCCCTTTGATGATGAATAATGGAAGGTTAGCTGTGAAGTGAGATTGGTTTAACACCTCGCCATGGTGCCCCATTTTTGCAGAGCATCTGCCTGAATAAGCCTCATAGCCAGGGCCAGTGCCCTCTACCCAACTCCTGTGAGGGTTCCCTGAACTCAGACAAGTGCTACCCCTCCCATCTTGTGCTTTGCTCCAATCCCTTTGCCTCGGATCCCTATTCACAGTGTTTACATGCCACCAGGCCTATTCAAACCCTAGTCGGCAGGTCTTCCAGAGCCTTACAGAACCACTGAACTTTCTCTAACCTGCTAATCAGACCTCTCCTCCCTGCCAGCCCCCAAACATAAAGCCCCATCTTGACCACCATTTTGTAGGTCAGCCACTGTGGGCTTTGTGTAGGCCTTACCAGCACCAAAGCAAGATCCACCTTCTATTGAAGCATCCATAGCAGATCCCTGAACCTCCCAGACACCCCTGCCACCCCTGCAGACCAAGGCACTGAAAACATTCCGTTTATTAAGCTGTCACTGCACATCTAAATCTGTTCCCTGTTGTAAGGGTTCAGGCCTTTCTGGAATAAATGAGGGGAAGCTTTTGTGTGGGACCAAGGTATTCAGGGAGCTATTAAAGAAAAAAAAAAAAAATCACACACTAAAACTAATACACACACACAGGTCAAATGAGATGCAAATCCGACGATTCACTTGGCACTAAGAGCATACTTTTCTTTGTGTGTATGTGTGCAGCCTGTGTGTTTTTCTCTGCATGCACTTCTTGCTATGTGTTTGTGTGTGTGTCTAATTTCTATTGCATGGTCTTAATCGGTTGTGGCATAGAGATGCCTGTACAGTTAAAGATCCAAAACACAGTTGTTGGTATGAGAGCATTGTGGTACAGTGGCAAGGAGAAAAAATACTTAAGGGCTGTGGACAATATCCCTGGTTAAACCAGGCTGTAGTGAGGGGAGGCAAACAGAGAGACACCTGTGGTGCAGGGGCTTTACAATACCAGGGGATGTCAACGTGTAAATGAAGAGGACTGAGGAAGGGTAAAGGCCGAGTAAAATTCAAGTTTGATTATTCATTATAAGCATTTAACATGTGTAAACTATATTTGCATGATTAAACAGGATTTTAGACTGATATTATTAAGTTTAAATTTGATTTGACAAGTCTAAACCCTGGTTTTAAAATGAAGTGTTTTGAGGGTTACACAGATGTATTTTCTTTATCTAACGGTTTTTTTTTATTTACAAAATATCAAATTTACAAATGCATATTGAGAGATGGATAATTTAGGTCCAGCAAGTAATAATCCTGCCTAGTTTTCCTTCATCCTGGTAACTAAACCAGGTGATTAACCCCTAGTCTGTGTTGTGGAGCTGCAAAATGTAAATGGTTGGAAGTCATGTTTATACAGTCTTTTTACCCCCTGGACCTGGTTTGTCCACCTCTGGCCATATCTTTTCCTTCACTGCACTTTGCCAGAGATCAAAGGGTTCTCATTGTTTTTTATTTGTTTACAGAAGGCACCACACTTACCTCTAACAGAGATGAATCAGCCTACAGTAGTGAGACGGATCATTTGGTGTCCCGGTGCAACAGAAATAACCTGGAGCTTTCAAGACAGTGGAGATCATAATGAACTTTAGAAGGTACCTAGCTTCCCCTCCCCCTGTCATCCTCCAAGACACCCCAGTGAGCTCTGTTGTGTCCTTCCACTTCCTCCCCACCTCAATCCTGCAGGAGTTCAAGACAGAGCGCAACAACAATTCCCTCACTATTATCCCTCACTAAACAGAGGATTCACTTCATACAACTGCAGGAAAAAACTTTCACCGTGTATGAAGATGATGGTGAACTGCCCTGCCATTGAATCTATTCTCACATCCACTTTTACAGTCTAGTTTGCTGCACCCTGTTAGTCATAAACAAAGCCAAGCTGCAGAGGTTTGTCTACTCAGCAGAAAAGGTAATGGGCAGCAGTCCACTATTTCTCCAGGAACTGTACATCTATGGATCAGGAGACATGTAGCCAGGGTTGCAGCAGAACACACTCTAGTTTGTTTTTATTTTGTGTTTTTTCACCATCCATCACGGTAATTTCCCAGTTATGTAAAACTCTTATTTGTCATGGAACTTGTCAGTTAAGTGTTTCTAAGTCATATTATGAAAACATGTTTAGTTTTTTTTTAAGAATTTGAGGTAATTGAGGCATTTTTCACATGGTTTACTACTTTTCATAAGCTGATCAATATCGATTCTATCCATTGTTTTCCGCCAAATGTTGGTAAAAACATTTACAGATAAACAACTTCACCATAGAGCTTAAAATGAGAAGAAAACAAGGAGGTCAAAATCCTTGTGAACATGCCACCACCTGAAATAATACATATTTTATCAGAAATTATACTGCAGGCTTTCATACACAATATTTGTGGAATGACAAAATAAAACAAGGATGCAATTACTGAGTGGAATAATTGTCATAACTGCTTTTGAAATATCAAGAGATTTTTGGTTTGTGATCATTTTGTTTCCCCATCTGTGAAACTAAAAAAATTAAAAAAATATATTTCCTGCTAATTTTTCAGCAACTGACAGTTAGGAATTTCAGAGATGAAAGCAAAATATGCAGGATATAATTCTGCTTTAATCAAAAATATATTATTACACAAGATTGAGTGGTTAATTAACATAGGCTTTTTTTTACGCACATTTCATTGAAAGCATTTGGCTAGAAAATGGGCATATATGGTGAATAATATCATTTGAGAACATACTTTTATAAAATTTTTCACCAACAGTGGTGACCACCTACAGCTGCCTGGGCCTTCAAAAAAAAAGTTTCAGTCATGGGCATTTTATGATTATTAATAGGCATGTGTAAGTGGTGAAACATGACCCTGTTAGCAAATGCTGCAGTTTTGTTATTATTTCATACTGAAATTATAAGTATTGGAGCCAAGTGTATGGAAAGTGTTTCCCATGGTGTGGTTCAGTAAAATGGGTTACACATGTATACTCCCAGCAACCCACTACCTTCTCATGTTAGCAGTCTTTCTCTCAATTAGTTTTCTCTCATCCCTTCTCTGTCCGTCTGTCTGCTTGCTGCACTTACAGTCGGTTTGGGCTTGGGAAAATGTAAAGACACAGTGTTGTAGTTCCCTTATAAGTTGTCTATATAGTCAGATGATAATACAAGACAAGACAATAGACCAAATTGGTAGTGTTCTAGAAAATAACACCTTTGCCCTTTCAGAAATGTCTTTTGTTTTTCCATTTTTTTTGTCCCAGTTACATGTTTTAGATGCTCAAACGAATATCCTAAGTCAATGTAAAAAAAAGTGTTTTTCAAATAATTCAAAAAGTATATAAGAAAAACAGCATGCAAACAAGTTTCCCCTATATGGAAAACTAAATTTTCCCCAAACCTTATAACTGGTGCTGGTGGTAAAAGCCGTTGTTGCTGGAAGAATTTATGTTGGGCCGTTTTCCAACATAACAGACCTGTATAAGGTGCTGCTACTGCATCTGCATTCGATTTAAGTCTGTACTTTGACTAGGCTTCTCTTCTATGCTTTTTTTTCTTTTGAGCTGTGTTCTACTGTAGCTTGAATGCACTTGAACTTTGTGTTATGAACTAATGTTTTGTCCTTTTTAAAGATTTCTGCTATAAAGTTACATTCATGGTTCCATAATCCAAAATTTTCAGATCCCAAACTGTCAAACTATCTCCACCACGGTTGGATATTAGTATGATGTTTTTTTTCTTATTTTTTTATTGAAATGCCGTGCTTGTTTCGCATAAAATATTAGATAAGGCAAATTATAAAAAAAAAAAAAAAGATTTACTTTTGTTTTGCGAGTCCAGGGTGTCATGATGGGCTTAAGGGCTCTAACCCACATGCAGAACACCACACGGGACAACGGGAAAAAGTTAACAGTTTATT
>JAUZNJ010034021.1:0-12903 GCA_034780135.1 Jordanella pulchra | reverse complement strand
CCTCTCTCATCTTTTTAAGTGGGAGAACTTGCACAATTGGTGACTGACTAAATACTTATTTTCCCCACTGTAGGTGTTTCTTTGTTAGTTGTGATTGTGGGTGTCGAAGTATCCATAGGTCCAACATTCTCTGCATATATCCCCTCTCTCTGGGATTGCTGTTACAGTAGCATTCCATCAATGCAGTATTTTCCGCTCTAATCCATGTGTGTCTTGTTCCAGTAGCCCATTTTCCATCAGGTTGCCCTGGTTCCCTAGAACTGACGTGGACTCTATAATCGTTATCGCTTATGACTGAGGTAGTGCAGCATTAGGGGTCTTGCCTAAGGACTCTTACTTGATGTTTTTTTTTTGCCTAGGTCTGAACTTCTTCGCTGTGTTTCCACCGACCTTCAGATTGTAACCACAAAAAATCTGCTTCTTTTTAACTAGGAAGTTTTAAAATAACCCAAAGTTTCAATAAAGCATTTTTTCTCTTGCATGACTGAACAAATTAAGTGTATTAGTATCTGGGTTTTAGGAGTTGATGAGAAGAGGAGGAGTAGCAGCTCCTCTTTTAAAAACCTGTTTTAAATTCTCCCATAATATAAAATCAGTTTGGCCATATGAGCTAATGATGAAAGATACAGCAAAAGCCCAACATGTTTCAAGAATGGAAAACTAAAGTTTTAGGAGATGCATCTTTTTTGGTCACTAGATTAAATCCTCCAGAGAACCAGAACCACGTCTGAGCAGGTAAAGACAATGACATTATTTTATATCAAGAGGAAATATTCTTCATTTTAAAACACTGAAATTTGGGTTTTCATTATCTATCAGACATTAAAAAATAATATAAAGGCTTGAAGTTTTACTCTGTGTGTTATTGATCCACATATATCATTTTCATATTTGACAATTGAATTTAACTGCATCTATAAAGATTTATTGAAACGAGCACAGGGTGATATGGCCTCTCTTTACACCTCATTTCATTAAAGCTAACTTTAGCTCATGGGAACTCAGCTGAAGTCAACGTGTGTCTCTTAATGCACCACATTATGACATCCATCATATGAACTGGAGCTTAACACAGAAACAAAGAGAAAAATTACAAATGCTGAACACCACGAGTCCGAGTTCACATTGAATTTATGAAATTCCTCTGATTTCTTAAGGCCAGAGGGTCATTTAACCGCTGTCACTTCTGCTCCATCTCATCCTCTGATCTTCTCACTAACAGCCAGTTAAATAGCCACTAAGGCCTTTTAGCTCGTTAGCGCAGGAATGTACTGACTGAATGGACATATGGATGGAGTCTGGCAGCAGACTGGCAGCCCTGATGCCAACTCCTCTAAAACATTCAGTCACGCTCCTTAAAGCACGCACACACAGGCTGTCTGTCCTCCATATCAGTCGTCCAGAGCTGTCCCTCACTTCCTGCTGTCTGATTAACTGAAAAGCTGCTCCACACAAACATCGTGGGAATTTTGGGAGCCTACTTGATTTCCCATCTCTCCACTCCACCCGGGGCTGCCGTCCAGGATGAAGGCGGGCGTGCAAATGCTCACCCACAGAGATGAAGGCTTGGACAGCAGGAAAAGACGAAAGCAGCATGCAGCAAAGCTTTGTTCAAAGAACAGGCCGGCACAGACTCCCGTTCCACCCTCCTCTTCGCCTCGTATTATCCAGGTTGCATGGGTTTGTGTCAACCTTTGTCTGTCATCTGCAGACAGCTGGGCTGAGGATCTGATCCAACAGTCACAGGTTGAACTGTTTGTGAAAGAAGGATGAGACTGAAACTGCTGCTGCTTTTCTATTTCTGGTTCAGGAAGGCAGTGGAAAGGATCACAGCCTCATCTAGTGTTTTACCAAACATTCCCGCATGCATGGCATAAAGAGCCTCTATACCAGAGTGGTTAAACACATTTTCTGACTGCAAACTCTGTTCAGTGTTTCATCAGAACAACAAACTAAAATATATTTGCAGAAATTATCTCTGCTTTTCAAAACCTTTTCCGAACAGTAAACTGAAGTTTTACATGTTTTTATTCACCCATGAGTGAATATTTTCCCTGCAGATTAAGTCTTCTGAGGAATGTCTCTGCTTCCAATAAACACAAGCTTTAACAAACTTCAGTTTGTTCAATTGTCTGAGTAATGCTTTTCTGGTGTAAAATGGCCCTCTTTGTCTCTCCTCAGGCTGCCAGCACTAATCTGAACCGGTTTGGGACCGTAGTCCAGGTTAGTGCCAGCAGGTGGACCGTGAATTTCTTTGCAGCCTTTCTTCAAACACACATTTAATCTTAGCATTGTGCACCATCATGGGTCCAACCAACTGTTGCCTAATCCCCTGTAGCCCAGAGAGAAGCAGCAGATGGGTTTGTTCCTTTGTTAATAATGAATGCTCCTGGAGATGACGTGAAGCAGCAGAAACTGCTATTAAACACTCGTGGGCTTTTTTTACCCAGTGACAGAAATTTGATGCGACTCAACCTACGGATAAGTCGACGTCCGGCTGTCACTGCCGGCTGATGTAAGGCTGTACCTGCGGTGCACGCCCGGTCAAGTTGTGAGGAGTGGGAGGCAGACAGGAGTGGACATGCTGACCTCTGCTGGGGCTGTGTGGAGGTTAGAGAGCAGCGGGCTCCAGGGCCCACAGCAGTCCACATACACATGCATTCAAACGGAGATGCATGAATGCATCCAAGCTCCATCACAGACCCTGAGGAAAACCGCTCTGCTATCATTCATTGGCCCAGATGTTCCTGTTCTGTAAAAATCACAACACAGAAGAAGATCGACTTCTTTATGCTCCACATGTCAGAAGATGTTCTAGAATACACTCAAAAACAGATCATAAATAACTAATGTGAGCTCACTGGGCTGCATGGAGAGGCTGAGCAAGACACTGTCAGCCCCAAGTGGCCGAGCCATGTAATAGTTAGAATTTTTTAATCCCATGGATCATCTGTTCAAACATTAAACATTATTATACTAACAGTGTTTGCTCTCTGTAATCCTGCTGAGATGGAAGGAAAAACGGCTTCAGCTGCAGCACTTCTTTGGTTTTCTTCTGGCTGGATGAGTTTCAACTTCCATTCATTCAAATGAATGACTGGAGCAATTTAATAACAAAAAACAAACTTATTAATCTACTGAAAAACCAAGATGTTCTGAGGAATTATTGTGTTTGAGAAGTACTTCACAGCGCTGTGAGCGCAACAGCGTTTTCTCCTCCAATACCACAGATCATTTAAACTCACTCCATCTTTTTACCACCTTTCCTCTTTTAACTGCATTCAAACACATATTTCATGATAGTTCTGGTCCATATCTTGACTGAATCAACCTGCAAAGAAAGACAGAAAGCAGCCAGAATACGCATTGAATGCCAAATTATTTTAAACTAAAATCAACAGCCCAACTCTTGAAACACCATAAATATGTTGTCTTTCTTCAGGTGAAGAAACATCTGAAAGCTTGAAGATCTAACAGACAGAACCACACGGAAAAATGTAAAAGCTGTGGGGCTGCAGTTCACCTTTAATTTCATAAACACACCTGATTAAAAAAACGATTTCTAGCAGCCTTTAGAGAGACTGACTTCCTGCTCCAGTTCTGAATTGCTTCACTGCGTTGCTACAAACAAGGCGACGCAGCAAACAAGCACGTCAAACGTTAGCTAACATTTTCCTCCACATAAGAGTTTAATTTGCTTGGCTTTACATCTGCTTTATAATTTAGGTGCCAAAATGTTATCTAGAGGACTGTGTTGAATGACTTAATGTCATGTTGGGTTTTAAGCTCTTTGCCCACATGCAGAACACCAAGACAGGAGAGCTAGAGTCAGTAAACGGAATTTATTAATGTAACACTGAACAACAGGAATGCAACGAAAACCAGGTCCTGAGAAACCGTCTGGGACTGGAAGCAGACTGTCTTGTTTGATGGATGGTTCTGGGTTTAGGAGGGAGGTTGTGGATGTCCGGGATCTGAGTCTCTCTTGTGGGTCCAGGAGCAATGGAGGAGTGCGGCGGGGAACAGACAGGTCGGCTCAGGTTTGACGGAGACACAGAGGAGTGGTTTAGCTGCCAGTCATGGGAACCAGGAGATACTTGAGCACAACTGGGATCTGGGAGCTTGGGTAAAATCCAGTGGGTAAAATCCACGGCGTCACAAGGAGGTATCTGAGAACAGGAAGGCAGCCAGGGTCTGATCAGTAAGTCCAGGATTTCCAATGGATCACCTGAAGGCAACAGGGAAACAGAGAATCAAGATTACTAGGAGGTTCAAGGCAACAAGGAGTAAATGCAGACAAGCTCAAGAGGCTCTGTGGTACCAATAGCTGGCAAACACTCGGCGCCGAGGAACTGGCAGCTACTCCTTAAGTACACCGGCTGATGAGGCTTGATGGAGAACACCTGTGCTGCTGGAAACTGCCCTGCACTCCATCCAGGACCTGGCGCCATCTGGTGGTGGAAGAGAGACAAGGCGCACAGTAAAAAACCCACAAAGAAGACAGAAAACCCCGGATCATGACACTTATTAGATTTTTGTTTGCACCAAAAGCTTTGTGCTAGTTCCTAAAAAGTCAATGTGAGCTAATGCTAACTGATAGGGGTTAGTTTTTATGGCTAAACTAGAGGATTCCCCAAAAAGTCGACTCATCGACATTCGACTGAATTAAACTGAGTTGAACCAAATCTGAACAACCTGATAGCTCCTGACAGAAATGTAAAATATTATAGATTAATATTTTGATTATCTACGAACTGGAAGTCTCAATTTTAATGTTTGTGTTGCCAAAGAAATTTGCTATTTTTTAATTACATAGCAGCGGGTCTGGGATTCATTGAGGCCGACATCTTTGAGCTGACAAACTAGTGACGGTAGGAATCACCATCAGGCTCCTGATTCGCCATCAGCTCACGTCTCTCTTCTCTCTGCTGACCGTTGAACACCCGCCCACTTTACATCCCCTCAGCCAATCGTATGCCTGTATCTCTCTTCTCTTCTTTGCAACCTGATGGAAAGTTGCTTTGATTGGTTGAACTAAAGCAATGATTGTAAGTAATGTAAACAAGTTATCAATATTAAAAGAGTAATCAGTTAAATGACTCCGTTACTGAAAAAAAGTCTCAGTTACCGACCCTGTTATTATGCAACGCCATTACTCCCAACCCTGCGGAGCAATCCTCAGATGCTTCGGTTGAGTCGTAAAAATATTGCATTCTCTTCAGGTTTTATTTCCACATTTTTTAATAGTTTATTGGTTCAAATTGTTTCTGAACTGAGCATAAGATGTGTTTCCAATAAAAAGTCAGTCTTTGACCTCTGACCCTTTCCACAGAGCTTCACCATGTTTCTTGCACAGCCGGCTTCTGTTGCTAAAACTCTCCTCTATCCATCTTGTTTTAGCCAACAGTCAATCCCAATCTGTGCTAGATAGAAAACAATCGTCCATCAGACCCTGCAGATCTAGCTGACGAGCTGCTACCTATTTATGGTCTGTTTTTAACACATGCTTAGCAACAGGAGTTAATAAGATTACCCAACAGCTTTAAAACGAAAACAGCAGCTTTAATTGGTTTTGTAAATAACTCTAAATGGATGCAAACGAAAAGTAGAAACAATTCAAGCAACAACCTGGAACCTGAGTTTATAAAAACTGGGTTTCAAAGTGAAAGTAGCAGCAAGCAGCTAATGCTGATCTGAATGAAGTTTCAGCTGTTTGCTGGTTTACATCATACAGATGTTTTAACTCAGAGTCAGAATGAAAGACAGTAATGAGTTTAGACAAGCAGCTGTGGTTCCTGTCAATCTGAAAAGGTTTATCATTTTCCTAAGACAAACACATTTCAGACAGCTGCCAATCTTCCCACGATTAGCCTCTGAGCAAATCAGACCCAAAGTCAGACCATGTGATGTTCAGAGAAGTGATGAAAACCCAACTACACACAACTTGGTTAACTGATTCGTTCTGCCTAAAAAACACCCAGAAATGGACAAACACCTCAACAAATGCTGGATTAAACCAAATGAAGCCTTGGAGCGGCTCCAAGACAAGAGGGAAAATGTAGAGGTTGAGCTTTTTTCCTCCAACTGGCTGAAATCTGTCGCTGCACGTCAAAGAGCTGGAGAAGGCAGTACTGTTATAAACCTTCAGTCTAATGAGCAACATGTGAGCTAAACATCCGCATCCTAAAAACCACACTTATGTCATAGGAGGGTAACCAAAAGGAAAATATCAAGGAAGAGGAAGGTTTTAATCAGAGCAGAAGCAGGCCCGAACTGAAGCCTTTCTGTGTGTCTGAATCCAGCGGCTGCGCCCTGCGAAGGCCGCACTTGTTGGCTGAGGACGTCATAGCGTGATGCCATGGCGCCATGGTCCTTGGAAGGAGTCGGTCCAGGTAGAACCAGGTCCTTTAAGGACGCAGCCACTAGATTCTGACACAGGCAGCAGGACTTAGACAGTGGCGGAGTTGGCTTTGAGTTAACTTAGTACATTAAATAAAATTAAAGTTATTTTAAAGGTGCTATAAACCTGAAATGAATGACTCTATAAAGTATAAACTTTTTTTTGTTCAGCTCGTTTGCTTTTCAGTAAACAAGTCCTGATGGAAAACAAAGAAGCTTCATAAACCTCATACAGACATCCAGATAATTGAAGACACGCCCTAAAGAGCTAAATCTGGACTTTAGTTCTAGCCGACAAGCTTCACAGAAAGCCTGCTAGTCTGGGTCGGCCATGTTTCCTCTGGCTTGGCCTCAGTCTTTGACTGTAGAGTCATTCCAATGAGATCAGAGCTCCATCAGGCCACAGCTCAGGTGACAGTCTCTTTATTATCCACTAGAAATGAACCTAATATAATGACATTGATCTGGAGGCTGCGAGAAGCTCAGAGCTTAGCAACAAGATCCAGCAAACGCAGGCGTGAGGTCTGCATGTAGGCGGGTGTTAAACAACCACATGCATTGACTTTATTGAACAGGTTATTATTGGAAAACATATTGCTGCGATGAAATGTCAGGAAAATAAGTTAGTTTTATGTCATTAATAAAGTTTTACATCAAAGTTTGTCTTAGAGTAATGGCTCATTTATTGCAGCCTAATAAATCCTTTCTCCTTAACTGATCTCTACAAAGATGACTGAAATGTTGGATCCATCGTTTAGGGCTGAAGAAAATCCAGCGTCCGGTTGATCTAAAGAATCACGCTGCTCTGCTGCTGAGTTGTGATATAAAAATATTATTAAAGCTGGACTTTCCTCTTTTTCAGGGACTTTATGTTCCCACAGTAACTGTATCCTCAGACTAACCTGAGCTCCTTTTAAATAGGAGGCTCTAATGTTTTCTTGTTGTTTTTTTATGTGTGTTCTTGACAGAAGCAAATTAAGAAATGTTGATTTAGGAGACTGTGTTCATTTATTTCCCAGAGTTTTAGTTTATCCATCTGTTTTCAGCTTCAAACTTTCATCCATAAGAAACTATTTTTTCTGCTTTGAACCTTAATCATGACTCCCATCAGTAGTAATGAGCTGCTTTCCTCTCTGTGTTTTCTTGTGTGCATTGTTGTGCAGGTAGGCGTGTTATCACCCTTTCAGAGCCAGATATATCTGGACTCAATTAGTTGCACTGTCACAGCAGGTTGGTGTGGCGCTGGTCCGATGGGCTCTGCTGCAGGCAGCTCAGCTGTAAATCAGGCTGCGTCTAATGGGCTGCGCTGCTGCTCCTGGATGTGTGTGTGTTGGATGTCTGCATGCGCGGCTCGGTGCGTGCCGCAGCACAAGACAGCGACTCTCCAGCATTTTATCAGCTGTTTGGTAATGATGGTGGCGGCCGTTCATCTGTGTTAATGCCTGCAGCTGGAGGCTCCAACAAGGACTTCCATGCGTCCAAACGTGGGGAAGGTCACTCTGCGTTATTCCATCCATCAGTGACCAATGCCGCCAACTTTGGTTTGCTGATTGGAAAAGCTAAATCGTATTTATGACGGTCATTTCTTCCCCCGGCCGACCAAGGATCTGCATGCAGATGAAAGCAGCAAGCATACAAATCTTTATTCATGTTCCATCATTTAAACTCCCAGCTTTGTCCCTTTGTAGTGGATTTCAAAGGCTCGTCTTCTAAAACATGTTAGCACAGAATAAAGACGGAGCAACAATTTGGTTCAGTTCGGAGGTATTATCTCCAGCGAGCAGAGCGTGGCCCCGGCAATCAAAGAGGCGCCTTCTGCAGCCGAGACAAGAGCAGGAGGCACGGAGCGAGGAGATAATTAGATGGCCCAGATTGACAAACATCAATAAAATGAAAGGATTTCTGTATGGAGAAAGAAATGAGACCTGCTCGTTCAGGAAGGTTCGGCATCCAATCAAAGCAGGAACAACTCTTTTGTATTGATCAGTATTAGTTAAACTGTAATTGGCTTCAGATGATAAAAAGCCAGCAGGCAGTGGGGATTATAGACCGCTGCTGTTTATTCAGTCACAACAAATGGCCTCCATGCTCCTCTCTCCACAGCCGCTCAGACATTAGGAGACATCTCTGTTCTTCCAGCGGCTCACACCGGGCCCAGCCTGTTTGGCCCTTGACCGATGCAGCCTTCTGTCTGAGAGGAGCTCTGAGCCCAGGCGGACTGTGTGATGGATGGAGGTCCAGGGAGGAACCTCTGGGCTGCAGAGGACCTGAGATAGAATAGCAGAGCTGACCTTCCTTCACCTCACAGCTCTTCCAGTTTCTTTCTCCTCTTCTTTACCGAGTGTCGAGAAAAGAGGCTCTTGCTGGGTTTTAAACACCTATTTAAATAACTGAATATTGGATGGGGGGTGGGGTCCTTCTTCCTCGAGTCGGAGACCAACCTTAATTGGAGTCATTTTATCAACAAAGTGAAACCAGCGACTTGGTGAAATGATTCAAGCGAAAGCAGAACAATAATTAATCCTCATCCACATGTTACAGGAAGGAATGTTATGGATCCTAAAGCAGCTTTAGACTTAAGGCAGGTCTGGGAATCGAACCTCTAACCATTAGGTCCAGTAAGGAGCACTGAACTCATTGTTCTTGCTTTACTTGCACAGGTTGGTAGTGAGCGTCTCCACCAGCAGGTCCAGAACCATAACCAGCAGAGAACCGACCAGGTTCCTAGAAACAAACAAACTGAGCTGCTGATCGTTTCAGAGAAGAAGAAACTCTGATCTCTGAATAAAACCAGACAGATCAAAGCTTAAACCGATTCCTGTCAAACTCAGCTGAGTTGACATGGTAACCAGAGCTCTTATTATAGCCTGTTACTTTATTTAGACACTTCTCTTCAAGTTGCATCTGTGCCTCCAACATAAATCAAACTGTTTCAAATCAAAAGGCAGGAGTTTCTGTTATTAAAGACGAGCCTGAACAGGTCCAGAAGCTCTCAGGGACTCCATCCCACAGGCCAAACAGCAGCCGCAAAGAAAACTTCTCTGTTTGGGAATAAATAACAGTATAATTCAAATGTGTTCATTTAAAGAGGCCTTTATAAAAACATCTGCGAGGCAGAGAGGCGCGGCTGGCGGCTCCGGCAGCCACAGGAAATGATAAATAATAAAAGGGGCCTTACTTCATTAGACGCTGACATTATTTTCAGAGCAGATATTGAGAGTGTTCAATAACACAATAACAAGCGTCACGCCGCCACCTCCCACCTCAGGATTGGGTATCCGCAACTTATCACTGTAAGCACTACTGTACTGCACATATTTCCCAGAGTAGGCCATAATTAACCCCCCCCTCCCCGTAATTTAATCCACCGAGTGCATATTCAATTCCAACCGGTTTGTCGGTGTGCTGCGTGGTGCTCGCCGCGATTGTCTCTGAAATTTGATTAAGATAACCTGTCAGCACTTCAATTCCATAAGATATTGGGTGGGGGGGGGGGAGGATTGGACACCTCAGAGTTGAATGAATGTTTCATCCTGACTTCTGGCTCCTATTCTAACCTCTTGAATCTGATCTGTGGCATCAGCTGTAGATAGCCTCGGTGATGGGGGGGGGGGGGGACATCAGCATCTCCTTCCTCCAACGATGGCCTCCAAATGTCCTCCTGCTTCTGTCTGAATCATCTCAGTAAACTGAGGCATTAATGAAGCCCAGATTTTCTCTCTGCTCAACAGAAACATTTCATCCTGAGATTTAATTCAACAGTAGCGTCTCGTTGCACTGAAGTTGGCCTCATTATGCTGAGTAACACTGCATTTGGTTTCTTACTCAAGAAAAACTACATTTGACACCAAATGAATAAGGCTTGAAAAAGGAGACCCAGATATTTTCACTAAATATTTAATTTCTTTTGGTCCTCAGAATCAACAGCTAATAACCAACAACTAGCAGCTAAAGGAAACGTCTTCATCTTCATCATCACTTCCAATTAATGTTACCTTTGAGGAGCAGGGAGAGGAGCATTGAAATGCATTACCAGAGCTCTATAGATCTGCACTGCATCCTGATAAACCTTTTTATTTGATTAATGCACAAAAGGTGCACTGTAAAAAAAAAAAATGTCAAATGTAGGTAAAATACTGGCAGCTGTGGTTGCCAGAAACTTCAGGTAAATAAAAAGTGGAAAATGTATAAGAGAAAACAGTCCATCGGTCTGGTAACTTTAAATTTCACTGCTAAAAACGTGTTTTTTTACTGTAAATAATTGTAGAAAACATAAATACCATGGGACCTCCAGTTATGGCGTTGAGGTGAACAGACGCATTGAGCCAGAGCTCCCTACGCGGTCGTCTAAACCCCCTTTATCAGAGCTGAATTAACCTCTAAAAACTGATCATTTTATGAGGAAAAGGGGTAAGACATTAAAAAGTAACGGAAAATCAAAATATTCACAAGAGATGAGAGAACTTTTAAAACACTACTTGAGGAAGGTGTGTCTGACCAGCACATGGCTACGGAAGGGCTTCACGCTAGCATGGGAGCTATCCACAAAGAAAACGTAGCTTTCCGTACGGATGTGGAGGAGGAGCTGGGCTGTAATGAAGAGAGATTAGAGACTTTTTCAAGGAGATTAATGGAAGATTAAATGAAATTGTGTCAACATTGTGACACCTTGTTGGAGTTTATGCACGGTTTCATTAAGGCAGAGCTGTCACTCCAAGATATCGACCTAGCCATACAGCGCTGCCACAGGGCTCTGGGTCCCAAACCACTGCAGAATGCAAGCCCTGCTCCATTGTGGTCTCCTTCCCGGCATTCAGAACCAGGGATTCAGTGCTTGGTGCCGTGTGGAAAAAAAGAGAGATACACCTCAACCAGCAGCGGATTTACTTCGACCAGGACTATCCGACAGAGAGCCAGAAGAAGAGGAAAGCTTACGCCCCCATCAGTGCTTTAACTACTCACCCCGAGAGGATATAAGCAATTGCTTCAGATTTAATTGGAAAACAAGATCCATTAAATATTTAGGTGTTAATATTACTAGTACTATGACTACTAAAATTAAAAATAATCTGGACAAATGGGCTCCCCTGATGCTCGATTTTACAACTGAATAGAAATCATACAAATGATTTTACCTCAATAGTTGTTCCTTTAAAAAATCTTTATCAATAGAAATTCCTGCCAAGCAGTTTAACGAGTGGAACCGGATCATCTCCAGGTTTATATGGCAGAATAAGAAGATTTCATCTGGTACTGATCTGGAAAGTTCCCAACAACTGACGGAAAAATTTGACATTGAAAAACAAGATTTTTTTCAGATACTTGCAGCTCAGGCATCACTTTGATAAGAACATTAAAATATTGAAAAAAAAAAAGATCAGTACCTCATTAATACCTGTATTGATGCTTATAAAGGTAAATCTCAAAGAAGCTGTCCAGACTATACGTGTGCTTAGAAAAAATAAAAAACTTTCACATTATATATCAAAAGTGGCTAAAAATGCCAAACAAACTGGAAAACCACCAGTTCAGGACACTGGAGGGAAATTTCAAGGAAGAATATTGTTTGTTTTTTTATAAACCGCAAAAGGACATTTTCTCAGACCGGTAGAGCTCAATCAGGACATTGTTGGAGACGATGCAATAACAGCTGACCACTTTCGGATGTTTTGGGGCTGTGCAATTATTTATTCCCATTGGCTAAAGGTAACCAAAGAGATACGAGTCATTCTTGGTTTTGAAATTGTATATCCAAGTAATTTACCAAATGAACTCAACACTCAGGATAAGCACCTTCTGAAAATACTAATAGCAGCTAAGAAATCACTTATAAGTGGCTTAGTGGGAGCCCACCGACACTGTGTGACTGGTCCGCCACAGGAGAAGAAATCCGTGAAATGGAAATGCTTACCTTCTCAATTAGACTCCAGGAACACAAAAATACTGGTTGAAATGATTAATATACAGGAATTCAAAAATAAATGGAACATTCGGGATGTGTTCGCTTCACAAACGTCGAAAAAGGGGCTTTTCACACAGGCAGAAAAAACCCAAAACAACCCAACAACCCCGGTCCTATTGGTGGAAAGATCCATCACATCAATCAATCAAAAATCATAATCGCAAACCGCAGCATTTGGGTGTTACAGGAAAAGGGAGAGGCAGCTGAGGCAGACATGGCGGAGTGCGACACAGTCCCAGCAGTAAACAGGTTCCAGCCTCAGAGTCCAGCTAGAGACACCCCCCCCCAGAGCAAATTACTTTTTCTTTTGTTCTTGTTTGCAAATGATACAGTCAAGACCGTCTGCAGGAACAGCAGCAAACATGCTGCAGAAAACAAAGAATCAGGGAAAGACTGACATTCAATGTCTGAGGCGTTGCCTGGATTTTATGCAGATAGTGATCAATTACTTTGTTGTGTGATCAGATGTACATTGGTTTTAAAATGTACAATTTCTGTTTGCATACCAAGTTATAAAACTGTTCTGCTAAAAACATTTGTGG
>JAUZNJ010034020.1:14065-37766 GCA_034780135.1 Jordanella pulchra | reverse complement strand
CTCTCTCATACCCCCTTTCCTGTCAGCCTACTGTCAGAAAAACGAGCCACTAGTGCCGTAAAAAGCTAAAAAAAAATAAATAAATAAATGTTTTGTCAACTGATCACCTAGAAAAAAAAAACAGATACACAATAAAACCAAACATAAGCAGAATATAAACCCAGAATTAATCACACCACGAGTTCCATGATCACATATTTCTCATTAATTTGTCTTTTGCAAGCGAAAGGTGCAGGATTGTTTCAGCTAGGCCTACAGTGTACGAGGTGAAGCTGTAGTACTCTATGAGCCATACAGCCCAAGAAAACTACAGTCATCCAACACTTTCTCAGCATATTAGGAGAAGGATTGGGAACCACAAGAGCAAGATTAAAATATTTAAACCAAAACCCATAATTACCATCTTAGCTATTCTAAAACTCACCTTCCTCTTGTTGTGATAGGTAATGTAGACAATGGCCACAAGGAGAACCAGGATGACCAGATGAAAGAAGAAGTTGGAGTCCTGGTTTTCAGTGTCATTGCTGTTGGCTTCATACGTCTGTGATGGCCGTTTCATTTTACTTTGGTCTTTAATGTCCTTTAAATCATAGACGTCGTCATTGTTGGATTGTCGGTAATCCAAACCGTCGTCTTCGTCGTCATCACCCTCATCGGTATCATAATACTTGTCAGAGGAATCGTCCAAAATGGTGGTTTCAGATTTCTTGTTGGTAATTGGCAGCCGTGCATCAACGCTTTCCACTGTGGTGGAGTTTGGTGTGGCATCTTCACTGCTGTCATTGCCAAGCTCTTCTGGTTTGGGTTCTGCTGCTTTGACAACGGAAGTAGGAGCTTTTGTAGGAGGTTCTGTTGAAGTAGCGACTGGTGCAGCCAGATTTTTATCTATATTTACTTTGTCTGTTGATCTCTGAGTTGAGGGGTTAGATGAACTTCTATTGGAGGCATCATTTTTATCAGCCGCCGGTATGGTTTTCTGTCTAGTTGAGTTTTGGTTGTCAATGCTGGGTTTGAGTTTAGCGGCCGTGGATGGCGGCGGGTTATTTGGAGATGAACTTTCTGAATGACTGTTCAAAGATGTAACAGCGTTTGGGGTTTGCAAACTATCACCCTTGACGACTGGAGGCTCTGCATGGGACAAATAAAAGACATAGTAGAGAATGTAAAAATAAGATGACAGGACAATTTATGCAAGCAAATTATATATATATATATATACATATACACACACACACACACACTTTGGGAAATGTACATTTCAGTTTCAAAAAAAACCCACAAAGAATGTAACTAAATCAACTCTGTCTTTGTACAGATTTAATGAGTTCAACATATGAAATCCAACAGGTAGCTTTAACAAAGCTTATTGTATTTTTATTTGGGGGAGGGCATCCAGGGGGGCACATATATCTCTTTCATATGTAGTTCTAAATGGGTTATGCATGATGGTTATCAACCTATCTGCAATCTAAACGGTCGTGCAGTATTTTATCTGACTTTTACGTCACTGCCCAGGCTGACACTAGAAGTTCACACAGACAGCAGACACTGTTCCACTAAAGACCACTGTTAATAGTTATTTTATTTTTGCTCAACAGTTTAATAGTAATTAACCCCCTAGCATCCATTAAGGTTTTGTGAAATGTTTGTACAAAAGTCTGATGGTGGATGGATTCAATTCTTATGAATGAATAAAAAACAACAGATAAAAAAAAGACAGAGCATCTCTTAATCAATTCAGATTAAGTCCTCTCATAACATACAGTGGCCGCACACGCTTTCAGCTCTGTATTCAGACGCCCTCTGGTGGCAAGAACCATTAATTACACCGTAGTCTGGACCAGACCATCATTTACCCTTTAACCTAGAGCCGGACGATACGGCCAAAATTTATATCAAGATACATTTCTTAGTTTTGGTCAAAACAATATAATTTCAATATCAATGTAGAGAAAAAAAAATAAAATTCTTAGAAAGACGACCAAAACAGACGACTATACAAACTTATGACAAATATTTTGCAATGTTTATAATAATCCTCCAACATTTAATAAATATTAGCTTTGGAAAAATAAAAACAAACAAAACTAAATGAAGAACTGGTACATCAATCAGAGACAGCTGCTGTATTTATAGATTAGGATGTATATTAAAATGTGTGTAAAAGTCATATCACCAATACTGAATTAAACCATATTGTGATATATATAATGTTATTGAAATATTGTCCAGCTCCACTTTATCCCCTTCTCCAAATATAGCTGCACATATGGTCATCGAGTAGAAATTTAGGAGAGAATTTATCGCGCTGCCATATACATATATTGAGTGAAATGGTTCTTCCATCTTGAGAGTTATCAATATCTTATGTATTCAGAAAAAGAAACGAAAAAAATCAGATGCTTGTGAGCTGCTAGCCTCTAAAAACTCGTCCCCGTCATTCGTTCCAAGTGGAGAAAACCATTCAAATGCCTTCATCTCTTAGTTCTCGTTCTCTACGCTCCAATAGCATTATTCTTCTTTCGAACTGAAAAAGGGAAGCAGGCATTCAGTGTGTCGGCCCCCACAGCGTGGAATCAGTTGCAGTCTGAACTTAAGATGTCGGAAATTATTTCACTGGACTTATTTTGAGAAGTTCTTAAACATAGGCAACACGATTCTGTGAAACAGTGTCATTGTTTTTAAATTGTTTTATACTTGTGCATATGTATTAATTGTTTTATCTTGTAACCAGGTTTTTATGTATGCTCGAATTATTCACAACACCCTTTGGCAAAGCCTGTGAGGTTAGTATTGCTAAATCTAGCAATCTTACTTGAAAGCTACAATAATAATATAGTTTATTTACAGGTGAATAAGACATAAGGTGGTCGGGTTGAAGCCCAAAGTGTTTTTCAAAGAAAAGGCTGAGTCGGCTCCATTCTGCTGAGTTCTACTGTGAGATGCACAATTGAGTTTGCGGGGGAGGGCTTAGCTTCATACAAGGGGAGGAGGGAGAGGGCTTTAAGGAACAGGTATGTATACTTTTTGCAAAACGGCGTAAATGCACACAAACAGGTGCCTGATGCCGTCTTCATTTATAGATTGGGTTAGGGTTGTCCCTATTACTGAGAAAGAAATATTCTTTATACTCCAGTCCAAACAAAAATACTTGTAAAACCCATTTTAAGTGCCATATATAAAATAAAATTCCACACTATTTTTCATTTTAAAAAAAAAAAAAAAAAAAAAAAAAAAAAAAAAAGTATACTTTTTTGCCCCATAGAAACAGGTCCTCAAATCTTAAGCAAGTTGTGAATACTAACATAATCCAATTCCTAAGATAACATTTTATTACCTTTCCAGACTTAATGACACAGTTTGACAAACAAGTCCCATTACTTCACCCTCAGGGAATATGGGGCGGTGCCTAAGACATGACAGGAGGAAAACACTAGGGACTTTAGTGTGGAGAAAGACATCCCCCAAGAGAAGAAAGGGTCTATTCACTGCCATGAGACTTTGCCAGCATAAATAATCTCTAAACAGGAGGTTGGTTGTTTTTTTTTAATTCTGTAAGTATTAAATGTGAGAAACGCAGTCTGTAAACAGGTCTCCTCAACCCCACAAAGATAAACATTGACACACTGATAAGTAAAAGTTATAAATGACCGAAACAGTTAAGTGTTTTCTTCCTGCTGCTGAACGAACACGTTGAAAGGCCACAAAAATCTTCATCAGCAGCTACATTTTTACAGCAATAAGATCTACCACAAAGTCTGAACTCCTCAAACCATTTTAGTTTTTCAAAATATGACTAAATACAACTCTTCAGGAAAACAAACGTAAAAAATCGACTACATTCGTGTTAAAAACTTTGGGAGATTTAATGCAAAATACTTCTTCCCTACCCCAAAATTGCATGTTTTAATTTTAAAATACTTTTCCAGGAGCTGCTGTTGAGAATTGTGGACATTTTTGTACATATAAGCTTGGATGTGGAGGACAACCGTTGTAGTATTTTACCAGCTCTATCATAGAAAACTACAAAGATTTTATTTATGGAAGAATTCACTTAATATCGTTACTAATCAGCACAGAGTTGTGGATCGTTTCTGTTCACTTGCATTCAATAAATATCGATAGAGCTCTCATGGGTCTGATATAAACCCTTGGGTAATTTCTAATATATAATCTGACTCGAGAGTTACCAGATTTTACAACGTGGTTTAGTGTAATGGTCAATTCATAGATAAGAGAGGAACAATGCTGGATTGTTTTTGATAACTATATGACACTTTAGACTTTATATGGTAAGGTATAACTAATATAAATTGACTCTTTTTTTGCATGTTTTATATATCAGAGACGTATAATGTTAGCAATCGCTGCTCATTTATGCGTTACTTTTACGTAAAAACAAGCTATACTACCATAAACCTGCCCAAAATAACCACTAGCGGTTGCTAACGAGGCATGCTACTTAGCCCCGGGAGCTAGCCTCTCGGTGCTAAAACTATCTTCAACGCAGATAACAAAACAAGATTCCCATACCGGTTGTTGTTAAAGTACTTGGAAGTGGTGATGAAAGACAAGCTTTGATGAATAATTGGAGAAAAATAACCAAACAGAAGGTATGAATATTTCCTCTGCGTTGCCTCTGATGTCCGTGTGTCGCCATGTTGATGAGTGACTGAAGGGGAGGCGGGCTTTGGCCACATCTACACAACCACTGTGTCAGCATCATTTTATAGCCGGCGAACAGAGCGGTGCCAGGAGTGAGCGGGGTCTGTAGTGGTTCTTTACTCATTGTTAATTGACCCTTTTGATTATTCGAAAAGAAAAAAAAAAGGCTGGACTAACATATTCTTTCTGATCTGTCAATAAACTCTTATGGTCAAATCCTGACACTATATATAACCATGATATTCGTGGACATCAAGAGGCAGGGAGTGAAACTGAGGGAATGACAGGATCCCATAAAATTGGTGAGACATAGTAACACATGACGGGAGATATTTTAAAAGAGCTTCTTGCTTGTTATAAGGGCTGCCCCACAACATGTGACACTGTGACCCTTTTTTTTCCACTTGCTTGTGATTTTTATGTCAGAAATTTGTCACTTAAAGAACCAGTTTAACTGCAAGTCAGAGTACATTCCTACGCCCTTGGGTGTGGCGTGTTTCACTAATATGAGCTCCAACAAGGGGGAAAAAAAGTATAATTTCAATCTGGTCTAAGAAAACTTCACTAATTTTTTCATATTAGAAGTGGAAATTATTTGTTTAAAGTGTAAAGTGATTTGCACCTTGTAAGGAGGATAAAAAGCTCCATTTATGCTCCATTTAAGAGGAAAAAAAACTCCTCCCTCAGCATTACAGCTTCAGTTCTACCAGGCCGCTCACCAGCAATCTGTTATGGAACGTACCAGCATTTTACTCGTTTGGTTCCTGTTTTGGACTTCTTTTTGTTCTTAAAACTTTTTAAAAAACGAATAGTTATCGAATATCAAGTGTTTATGCCACTGAGGTTGGATATTGTGAAAACTTTATAAAACATATAGACAATTTCAACAGTTAAAGTAAGCCACATTAGTAATTTGTTGCAATGAAATTTTCCACTTGCAAAAGTTTCTACATGGTTCTAACTCAGATGTCTGACACGTGCTCTACATCCAAACAGTTTTGGAACCCCATCATCCCCAGAGCATGACAGAAACACTCCCCTACATTTGATTAAATGTTGAATAAACAAAAATATAAAAGAAAAAAAGAAAGAATTTGACAGTCAAGTCATTCATCCAGTCTTATAAACGATGTGTTGGCAACAAACTAAAGCCTGCATGAGTGGAGAAGAGTTATCACAAATGCCCTGTTTAAAAACACACCAAGGCTCTGACAAGCAGGTTAGGGCAGTTTTAGTTCAAGAAGTACTTGTTATATAGGGGATGTTTGTTCTAGTTCCTGTTTGACAAGTAATTCTTTAAAAAATATTTAAGATTCTACTCATGGAGAGATTAATACTCTTTGTCCTGACAAATTTGCATAGTACAGGATCTATACAGAGTACTACAAGGCAGAATATTGAATGAAATCAAATTAAAGTAATAAAATGTAACAGAATTTGACTGTTGTAAAATTTTTATCACCTTTTCAATATATTCTGCATTTTCAGTTGATGCTGATTCTTTTTCCTCAAGTTCATCTAACTATAAAATCATAACTACACTCAAATGGTTCTGCTGGCTGACGTGCTGTGCACAATGTGTAGTGTTTGGAATCACCAAATAGGCTGAAACAAAAAAAATGTGGGAAAATGTACATTTGCTTACAACTTTGGCTCACTGTAAAACTTAAGTAAAGTGAACTTAAAGGATTTTGGGAACCCTATTGCCTTAAAACCATTTGTTTACTAAGACCATTAAGTTGAACAGAAAAATCCAAATAAGTTTAATATTTTTGTTAAAGAAACGTTGGTATCAACATTAATGTACTGTTTTATTCTGCTAATTGAACTAAGACCAATAAGATTCCAAATGTATTTTTAATTTATGAATAAATTGGACTCATTAGTACAAAGCCTCTTAGATATAAGGTAGACATTCCCTTTTTTTCTGAATAATATAATCAAAAAAGCCTTAGTATGGAGACTACATCATTATATAATCCTGCAGTTAAGTTTTATCATTCAACATCTATTGTGCTGCAATATCAAACTATTTTTAATCTAACAGCAGCCTCACTCTGGTGTTGCAGCGCTGGCCGCACCTCACTTAACTAATCATCTAGTTGAGTCTTACTGTCAAAATCTGCACAAATATTTTATTTATTGCATCTTTATTTGAAAAATAAAATGCAAGCGAACATTGTGACAAAACAAAGCAAGTCTCTAAAGGTTTGCATATAAAGTTTATAGCTTAAGCAGACTAATCTATAGAGGTAAATGTATTTAAAAAACATGAACACATTACCCCAACACATTTGAGTCAGCAGAGATTTTACAAAACAGTTTTCAGCTCTTGGTTTCATTAATTCACTTTAACATTTGGGTTAACAGTGCTTCAGGACCCAGCATTTAAAGACAAGCTTAAGCAGGTCATGGAGAATAATTGAAGGGCTTTTCGTAAAGTGTGCAGACTTACTAAATGTTACCATAAACTGTCAGCAAATCACACCCAGTTCCAAAAACACATTTACAGACTCTTAAGAAAAGTTTTGCATATGTGAATTAAGAAATATTTATATATCCAAGGTGGTTGAAAATTGGTTAGCAGGGTGCATTCAGACAAATAATGTTTTTAACACCTGTATGGGCTGATCAACTACTAGACTATATACTTGGTCCTGCCTCTCAGTGAATGACTCTGTCCCTCTTTTAGACACAGATATTAGGTGAACTTTTACTGCTATTAACTGAATCAGTCTTCTTTCCTCATCTCCTTAAAAACTAGCTCAGAGTTTTGCTGTTTCGCTGTGATTTTTCTGCTGGAAAAAGTCACTAAAGGAGTCAATTCTGCGAATCCATGACATAATACAATTTTCTTTTTTCATTTGATAGAAAACAGATTAATAGTTTAGCCACTTAGTTTATTATGAACTGAAATGGACCATTTATTGAAAAGGGGCAGGTGTTGAGAAAATAATTTGCTTGTCAGCTATTAATTGACTGAATTGTTAAAATATGTCCTCAGAAAGAAACTACAGTATCAGTCAGATGAAGAATTTATTAGAAATGTGACAAAAAAAAGGTTGTTGGTTCCCTAAAAGTAAAACCAGGATAAATTCTAGTCTGTAAAATTAAAGAACTTGTGTGTCCTAATGTGAATATTATGAAAAGATCAAAATAACAGTCTTCAGCTTTGAGGAAATACGCTGGGAAGGTTCAAACATATTCATCACATACAGAAAAAAAAAAAATGAGTTCAAGATATTCTTTATTTAGATCAGGGAATGACAATACTGTCAAGTAAAATAACCATGACCCCCCTAAAGCAGTTGTGGAAGACAACCATTCCATGGAGTGTTTCTTCTTGTTTCATCCTCCGCCTTAAAAGCACAAACTTTCATCAAGAGTACAGAACATCAGTGCTCGACAGTTTATCACGGTGTTATTAACCAGAGGGTTGACACGTCTATTCCTTCTTAAGACTTTGAGTGGATCTAACTATGCAAAACCCTCAATAAAATTATATTCTCTGCTGCTATATGTAACAAAAAAAAACCATAAGTCACATCAAATGCACAGACACAAAAGACAGGTGAGACAAAAAACACAGAATGTACACGTTGGGTTGTAGTGTCTCTCAGAGCTACTGACAGCTGCTTACATCCGGGACAACTAACCCCTCCCATCATATAATGTATCAAAGACAGACACAAGAGCTCTCAGTGCGGAAATGTTTGAACAAAATGTTTAATAGCCACAAAAGCCATCTGAGTGAGAAGTGCTTTCTAGAGCTACAGTAACAGCACCATCTGGAGGAGGAACAACACAACTGCATGCTAACTGTGCCAAGCCAGAAATGTGTTTGGGGCTGATCTAGTGTATTTTATCCCTTTTCCACTGGATTAAAAACGAATGAAAGCTTTCTGCATGACTATGCTAAAAGAAAAGCATGGGACTGATGATTTACTGGCTATTTTTCACCCCCTTAAAATCTACACAAGCGATCTGAGGAAAATATTACAGCTTTGTTCTTGATTGGGCTTTTGAACATAAATATGGTCCGTTTGAAATCTTAAAGTTGTTCCACAAACAGTTTCTGTAACATTTCAAGGATAAAAGAAGAAGGATTCAAGGGCTGGACTAATCAACAGAGGTTTAAGATATATATATTCTTTTTTTTTTGGTGGGGGGGGAAAGAAAGTGTGTTGGGATGAGGGGAAGGCTGGTTGTCTTTTCCATCTATGCCTGGAACTCCAAACCAAGACCAAGCTTGTGCCCGCCAGCATTGATGTTTTTGCCATCCAAGAGAGCAGAAAGTGTCAACTTCACGCCTGTAACAACACATATTTAAGCGTTATTATTAATTTATTCAATGCAGCAAAGAAGAAAAAAAACTACTGATCAAATAATGGCAGTGCAGAGATGAAAAAAAAACAGAGAAAAGGTGTTATCTGAAATGTTGAAAAAGGTTTAAATATTCCCCATAACCAGAATTCAACATTTTGGAATATTAGCTACTTACAATCTTAAATATTAGTGCTATGTTGATATGATTATAAAATGTGTAACAGGAATCCTGCCTTTGAAAGAAAAGCTCCTAAAGGACATATTGCAATTTCAAAGCAGATAAGTGATTTCAAAAAAGTATTTATCTGATAAAGTGACTTCCTTTGGAAACAGAACTTTCACAACTATATAAGCAATAATAAGGAGTTTTATAGAATATCACAGAGCAACAACTAATGGTCGGAGAGAATAAATGTCAACTGGATCTGTGCAGCTCTTTGGCAAAAATATCAGCTGATACATACAGATAATTACTGTTACAATGAAATCACTTCTGTGTCTCTGCTAAATAATCGGCTGCAGCAGAAACTTGTTTTGTTTCCCTCAGTAACCGAGTGGAATGAAAAACGGCATGTTAGTATTTTGATTGTTTTTTTTTTAGTTTCACCCCTGCTGTGAATTTCTAGGTCAGAAAATATGTTGGTAGGGAGAAAAATAACTTTTTGATAGCTTTATTATTTTATTTTGTGTTCGTTTTAATATCCATTGGTCAAATTTTATTAATGTTTTTCTAATTTTGATTGGGTTTTTTTTTTTTATCTTTTCCCTTTTACCATTTTCTAGGATCAGAAAATAGAAACGAACATAAAAACCTCAAGTAACGAAGTTGAACATATCGAATATAGAGAGTTGGAAAAAATCAGAAACTTTGCCCTTTACATAACCTACAGATGAACTTACCAGGCTTTAGAGTCTGAGTATAGCCCAGTCCCACAAGGCTCGAGTTGTTGACCTTTGCCTATCAGAAAAACACAGACCAAATATTAAAAAAAAAACATTTAAAACTAAACCACAGCTCACAGTTTAAAGAATGTACACATTTTAAGCTAAATACAACACATAGACACAGAAATCATGATCAAAGTTTAATTAGATCACTTTACTTAACAACAAAATTGTCTGTATTGATTTCTTTTTATATTTGTTCATGCTTGTATTGGACTTAGTGTCGCAATAGAGTCAAACCTAAGCTGAGTCACTTCAAATAGATATAGGCCCAGTTCACAACACAGACAGGCAGACTAATTGGCTCTGTTGGAAGTGGGATTTAGGCCTAATGTGATAGACAGGACTAAATTAGCAAAGATCGCTCTGTGGTAGGCACACTGTTCCTGTTTGGGTTTGAATGAGTTTTAAGCTTCGTGGAATATGCCAAGTAGGTAGGAGGTATTGCAGCGAGGCTTGTTAACCCAGGTATCAACGACATGGCAAGATGTGGTGCAGCTTCTCCACCGTGCAGAGGGCAGTTGTACGAATTGAACAAAAGCATTTATACACACAACTGTTTAAGTTAAATGACTTTGCAGCTGCCCACTCAAAGAGCAACAAACTTACAGAGAAAGATGCATCAGAATCGATCTGATATTTAGCAGCAATGCCGAAGCGGGTGTTGCTGTTTCCTGCAGTCCAGGCCAAGTTGACGGCCGTCTCCAGCTTGTCATTCACCTTCTGGTAGATGGACCCACCAAACTCAGTGCCATCGTTTCTGTCAAGAAACAGAGAGTTGTTTCACAATTTATACCGAAATGCAGATTTCAGGTCCTTGTTTCCCCTTAAACTCTTACACTTTGACAGGGAATGCTGTTCTGAAATGTGCATGTCTGTTACTCTTACAGTGGCAGCTTTAGTACAAACCACACAGCAACCACGGTCTGACCTCTTAAGACATCGTAGACAAAGACTGAAAGTGACAGGCTTTGCCAGGGACACAGCAGGACTGAGTCCTGTCTCTCACGCTCACTGTCCCACACGTTAACCTCCACTGACTTATAGAATTACTCCAATTATTCGAGTATAAAAAGACCTGAATTATAAGCAAAAATAAAGTTGAATATATAAAAAAAATAATTGCATCCGGTATGAATGTAAAGAGATAGTAAAATAAAACTGCACCTAACAAACAATAAAAGCTGCAGCAGGCTTTCTTTCTTACACATTCGTATGGAGCTGGAACTCGTCGGTCTTGTATCCCACAGCAAAGTTGCTCTGAGTGATCTTGTTCCGACCCGCCTCGAAGGTCATCTGGTAGCCAGCGAGCCAGCCCTCGAACCCCACCACAGCAGCGCCGTGGACAGCCGTACCGTTGATGTCGTAGTTGACGTCGCAGCCCAAGTTGATGTGGTCGCATTTGTAGGCCGTCTTGATCTTGCCGCCTTTCTTGCTGGCAGGATGTTTGGAGTGAAATGATTGTCAATATAGGTAAGAATCGAGAGCTGGACGCTTTATTTTTAAGAAACGGCTCCAAAAAATAAAGCAGCTGTCATTACCCAGTGTTTGGGGAGAAGGAGGAATCCAAGGTAAGCTTCAGCCCTTTAAGAAGCTGTGGGAAAAAAAAAAAAAAGAGGGAATCTTGTTAAAATAGGCTATAAAGTCTATTGCAATTGTATATATAAAAATAAATAAATAAATAAAGTGCTTGGAAAATTCAACAAAATGTACCTTTGGAAGCATACTCAGTATTTCAATCCTGCCTACTGGCTTACATTACACATCCAGTGGACATTTCTCAAACCAAATCACCTGATCCTCAACGGTGATCTCTGTTCCCAGGGTGTTGTCGGTGTTCCACTTCTCTGTGAAGGTGAGGCCATGCTCTGCCCACTTGTATTTGGTTTCCAACGACCCGGCAACCTTGCTGGTCTCAGTGTTGCCAGAGCAGGTGCTGGTGAACTCCTGAGGGCGAAAGACAACACTCAGCTACACAGAACATTAAAACCAGGCATCTATAGTGACCCAACAGCCAATACAGTCCATTAAACTCACCAGTCCGTTATCGGACTTTGTCTTCAAGTCCAGCTTAATAAGGCCGAAGCCTGAAAACAACAACAAAAAAAAAAACAAATAATCAAAGTGGTGTCTAAAAGGCATTTCTACAACAATGATGACTTTACAGGATTACTTTGACCCTTTTAAACAATTTTTGGTCTTTTAGTAAGGTCATCTACTTGTGCAATACCTCAATTAATCGCTCAGAGATTAACAGAGATTTGAAGGAAGGGATAACACAAGCACAAATACAAATATACTGTCTGCTGATGTTTTTGCTGTTGGTTTGTGGGTTTCACTGATTAAACAAACAAAACAGGAAAAAGCAACTTTTAGTCACTGACATGCCATTCACAGAAAAAAAACTGTCCAGTTTAGGATACAGGGCCAATTCGCTGGTGCATCGCAATAAAAATAAAGGCTGAACAGAGTCTAAAATTTAGAGAAAACACTTCATTGTATGTATGGCTGCACAGATATAAGGATTTGGGCCACTTTACCCATTATTACTAACATTAAAACATCCTCCCCATTAAGATTTTTTGTGCATCTTTTGCTTTTTAAACGTTGAAATGCTAAGAAGCAGATTTACCTCTTTAACAGCAACGGCTTGGGTTAACATGCCACAAAACACTCCTTTCCATCAGGATTCTACCAAAAGTCTGCGTTCCTGCATCTCGAGTTGTGACACGTTGCCAAGGGGACCAGCATAAACCGCCTCCCCGTTTCCAGCTAACACTTGAGCTATTTGACCAGAACTTTTTTTGTAGATGTCCTATAACCTTTTTTTTTTAATTGACACCCTACAGCCAATCAGAATCCAGTATTCATCCAGACCATGTTATCGCTAATGGTGACTTTGCTAACCGACTTCCATCTCTTGAAGAGAAGCAGCTAGCTTAAAATTGCTTTGCTAGTGGGGGGGAAGAGTAGAGCCTCAAGAGGCAGGATTTTCTGAGAAGTAGCCAATCACAGGTGGGTTGCTTTGTCCGGTGGGTAACGCCTTCAAAATGACAAAAGGTGGACATGAGTGCACAGAAACAGGGCCACAGGCCAAGAGAAGGGAGGCTGTGAGTGCATGGAAATCCAGACACACGCGTGCAAAGAAGGAACAAGCACTCCTGTGTGATATATTGGGGCCTGTGGTATTCTATTTGCACATGTAAAACATTAAACATGCGCATGGGGAGCAGGTTATGAGCGTCTGTAAGAAGCACCGCTTATCGTAGGAGTATCTATTGCATGTGTGGACTTTTGGCAGAATCATGACGCCATAGGAATCACCTGTTTGCAACATAGCAGAGCTCTGATCGTTGTGGCTAGGCTACAAGATCCCAACTTTTCAGAATCAATATGATGAATCCCTACTTTGCTGCAGCAACACTCTGTTTATACATCAGCAAAGTGAATGGCCGTTTCACACCGCAAGTTATTCGAGTAGTGCCAGGTAGCACAGGCGCCTGCCACTGGTCAAAACTAACTGGCTTTGTGCAAAGAAAAAAATAAAATCGCGACTTCTTCACTACAATAGAACAGCACTTCAAAGGAAGCGGTAGCTCAGGAGGCTTATTGTAAAACAAGCAAAGAAAAATAAAACTAAAAAAATAAGAGAATATTGGTCCAAAAAACATGCCTTTTAATGAAAAAGGTTTCTGTATTTGAAATCATTCTTTCTGAAAATAACTCAATTATATATAAAAAAAAAAACTTTTGCTGCTTACCATATCCCTTTGTAAAAACATCCCTGGCTGATTTTCCAAGGTCAACGTAGGTGGGAGGTACAGCCATTATCTAAAAAAAAAAACAAACCTGATTGAGCAGGGTGTTCCTAAAACAAGAAACCAAGGGTAGGTGAAGGTCACCTACGGGCTGTAAAGGTATCCTTTAATGGCAGCACATGAGGAAACAAACACGGACACAAGCTTGTCGGTTTGCAAACATTTCCCCAATGAGTCTCCATTACTTAAAGCAACCTTATGTTTTCTTTAAGAGAGAACAGCTGTCAGTTTAACACAGTGCTCACCCCCTCCCCCCCGCCAAAATAAAAGCTCATATTTCCAACTGGAAGGGGTTAGGAGAAGAGAAGACAATGAGGACCACAGACTTTAGTACAAAGCCGTCTCTTTGGCAACTGTCTGAAACCCCTGCTATCAAGTCTGTGAGCAACCCTTTTGTCCCCGGCTTTTATGAACACTTGGTTTTGCAAGACGTTTCGTCATTAGGCTACACACACGAACCATTTTTAACACAACAACGGTTAGTAAAGCGCTGGAGTTGCGTAGCTGCATTGATAACATGCATAGTGTATTCACAGTAGATAAGGAGGTAAATTTAAACACTTTCTGAATAAAACGCGGACAACTAGTCTTCCAGATCAGGTCTCTCGACCAAAATCGGTTTCACTTTAATGTAATATCTCATAAATAGCTTCTAGGTTAGAACAATCGACAATCAAAATGAGGCAAGAAATGAAGAAACTCAATTTGAAACAATGAAGAGCTGGAAATTTGGTTGGTTAATATCAACTCCGATAACTGATAGAAAATATATAGGAATAGACTTCTAACGGATAAATTGTACATCAGATCAGCTTTTTGAAGTAAACATTAGTTAACTCACCTCTAACCCAACTAGCAACTAGAAATGACCTTCTACATATAGTAGTTCAGAACAAAATACCTTTGAAGCATATTTCCACTGCTTTAAACCAGACATTTTCACTCTTTTTGAAACAGAACTATCAGAACTATGATTAGCTTTTTTTAAAACAGATCTGCAGATAGAAGAAATTGCATATAAAATATTATAAAATAATTTCATTTATTAGCAGAAAGTTCTCTTTAATACTGGTGCACATCCTTTCACCTCTTTAAATACCATTTTGGGCATTTAGTACCTGACTTTTTCAGCTATAAAATGGATCAACCTGTTATTAGGCATTTTGTACCCATTATCCCTCAGTGATATTTCATACCTGCTACATCTACCAATGACTTTAGGCAATAATGTAAACTGAACTTAAGTTAGCTAAAAAGTTATCTTAATATATAAACCCAAGCTGAAATATACAACTATAGTGTGACATCGCATATCATGTATATTGCATCCTCCTACTTTAACTTCTAGCATTCAATATCTGCTTAAATTTTATATTTTCTACTTTGGCCAGAACACACCTACAACATAGAGTTCTTCCAACAATCCCAGACAGTGGTTTAAAAAAAAAACAAAACAAAAAAAAAAAAACAGTTGTTTTAAAGATGAAACTTAACCTTGAAAAATGTCATCCCAGTATGAAAGCAAAAGAATTTTTTCATCACCAAAATATCAAGAACATATTAAATCAGTATTTGAACATCTTAAACCCGCCGTGGTTGAGCTATTTTAGGACTTTAAATCTGAACTATATGGGGAAAATGTTAAAGGTGTTAAAAGCCGTAAGGTTGTGTCAGACTCGATCCCCTTACATCCTCTGTGTGTGTAAATATACGGTAAATTGTGGGTTGAATATGGTTGGAAGGGCAAATAAATCGTGTGTTAGCACTTAGAGGTGTATTCCTGAACTTTCACTCTCTATCTCTGTCCTTCATTATCACTCTTTACCTAAACTAAAGGATACAAGCAATGAAAACAATGATACAGATTCCAGAGATAAAATAAAAAATCGTTTTATTACTGGGATCTCAGTAGAGATTGTCTGACGGGGATGGAAAGGTTATCACGCCAGCATCCTCATGCCCTGACATGCTAACTGGTTAGCATTAGCTCGCAGTCAAGGTGGTTGGATGGTAAAGGGGACTCCGGAAGGAGTATAACAACCAGGTGTGTAAAACACACAGCGCTTAGGGTGACGAGACGGTCAATATGTGAAGAGGATCAACTCCGCTCCTTTTTAACAACCTGTGCGACTACTGATAACTTTTCCATTCAAATGACCGCATCACAAGATAGTAGCCCAATAAGCTAGCAGCAGATGGTAGCTACATAACAGCAGCAGGCCTGTCTACTTCTTAGGTTTCTCAATTGAGTTTTACAGAATATGCATTTATAAAGAAGGGGGCGGTTACAGCTGCAGTTCTTGTGGAGACTGATGTTCGTGATGGATTCATGAAATGAACGGAAACCTAGTTATGTTTTATTTTTCTGGAAGATGTAGAACTTACCTCCGTGTGATCTAGTCCAAGGCGAGAAGGAGCCTGTCAGCCGCACAAAGGGAGGAGATAGGAGGGAGGTGGACGACGTCACGGACTACGTCAGGGCCTGTCATCTTACAAAGATTGAATATTCAATCACACTGCAAAATGCTTCACTCCGTATTTTAGTTTGTCAGCTAGATGAGGAGAGGTAGGCTACTGTACGCCTTTAACCAGGATAATGTTACTCTTTATAAAACTATTCTGGGGTATGATAGGTTTTTAATAATACTAATAAAAAATTATATCGTCATCCAAGAATATAAAGTTTTGTTGCCCTTTTCTAATTTTATAGGGTTCTAAAATAATATTTTTTAAAACATGTCCATGCTTTCTGCGCTTAAAAATTATTTAGTTTTATTTATTGCAGAAAAACTGTAAAAGAATATTTATTTAAAAGTTCTTTAAGATTTTTATTTTTTGAAATTCTGATTTAATATGAGACACTTTCAAGCTATTAATGAAAATATAATATTGTGATAAGAACTGTGATCTATCGTGATACCAATTAAATTTAAACAAATCTTTTTGGACCCATCGAAAAGGAACAGTATGTCTCCTTCTTTTTTCATCTTATTTTTTTTATTATCAGACAGTATGAATAAATATTAAAAAAACTAAATGCAAATATTGCATTCTACTCATGGTTACAATTGCAGAGTAGAATTTGATTTTGAATGTTTTCTTTTTGAGTTTGATTTTTTTTAGACAGGAATGTGGTTTGTGAGTGTATAGCATACAGTGATATAAAAATTATCTTATTTATTATTTGAAATTTGCTTAAAAAATAAGATTCCATAAAAAGTCCTTCTGGTCAATTTCAAAATACTATTTGATCAATGCCAATAACACCGAATATTGCTTAGAAAGATTATGTATATAGCCTACAACCCCTCCCTAGACAATATCTATTCATTTATTTAGATTTCTTAGGTAAGTTGCATCATGTTTTTCCTTGCATGTTCATTGGTATTTTAATTTATATTCATATCATTAGGATTGACAATTGTAGAAATTTAAGATAAAATTCTGTATATAAACAATGTGCCATAGTTATTGCAAGCTATAATTTAAAATAATCTAATTCACATTAAATATGTTATAAAATATCTTAAAACCCTTGCAGGTATGTGTTATTAACTTATGATTTCGGTCAACACTCAATAGCTAATGTAGATTAACTATGAATATAATACTCATATGTTTTAGGTACATTTATTTTAACTTCTTATGTTATGTTTGTATAACATGGACCAAACGTCTTCTTTTCTAAATGACGTTCAAAAATAAATGAAAACGAATGATCAAAAACTTACTTTGACTTATTATTTAACGCCCCCCCCCCCCTCCAAAAAACAACAACAAAAAATTAAAATAAATTAAACGGAAATAGAAGAAGATGACCATCTTGTCTTTGACTACCTCATTCTCGTGGCCCCCACCCCTGACTTCCACGCAGGCGCAGTATGTTAACAGACACCCTGCAGTGTCTTCGAACAGCTGACCGGCGATCAGGTGACTTTTGTTGCAGCGACTTCTTCATGTTGATACCTTCCAGAACACGTGTGTGGGCAAATAATTATGTTAGATGATGAAATAGTCATAATTCAACACATTTACGTTTATGAAAGTATTTGTAACATAATATTATCAAATCATATAGCGATTCACTCCATAAACTTTAATAATAAAAGTATTTTGTGTGTTTACAATGTATTAATTGTTTAAATAAATCAAGTACCCACCATAATATAAAGAGAGGGTAGAGATAAAGGTTACATAACGATAATGGTTTAAAGTCGTAAACAGTAATTTGACAATGAAAACTATTAAGTTAAGTTAAATAAATACTAAAAGACAAGCTGCTATTTAAAAAAAAAAGATTTAAAATGCTCAAATGAATGCCAGTTCTTCATCTCTCGTCGAATTGTTTTTCCTGGAAAATTCTTTAAACAGTAAGAGAAATGTAAAAAAAAAAAAAAAAAGAAAAAGAAAAAAATGTATTTTTAACAGGTTAATGTTACCCTTTTCAAAAAACTATTTCTTCGCACACCTTCCTTGTCGCGGAAAGCTGCAGTCTGGAAAAAGGAAAAAAAAGTTTGCCGTTTTAATTTAGCGTACATGATTTCAAAGAAACAAAGCCGTGTGGTTGAGTTAATGGAACAACGCCAACCCCTGCAGTGCTTCCTCTGTAACAGGCAATAAAAAAGCTTACAATGGGACAGCGGCCTTCTATTAAAAATTAGCAGTTGAAAGGGATTTCTTCTGAGTTTTAACAGTAAAGACGACTAATAAAATTATTTATAATGTCGAATTGCTCATTTGTTTGTCAAAATCAAGTAACAAAATCGCACTTTTCTAACTGTAAGGATAAAGCAACTGTATCTAATAATTTAGCCAGTAGATGTCGCTGTTGTTAACCCCCTGAAAAAGTAAACCCCTTTACAGTTTTTAATTCCTTTTTTTATTTTATAGAAATGCATATTACGGCTGCCAGCTCTGTGTGTTCACCTCACAGCTATTTTTGAAATGTTCGAGGAACATTTATATTAGAAGCTCCGAATTCTAACTTAATCTTAAATAGCTTATTTTCACCTATAATTTTTTAAAACTTTAAAAGTTGTTTGCTGAGTTTGTGTTTAGATTTTTCTTTTTCTTTTGCCTTTTTCTGTGTCAAAAAATTGGGTAAGAAAGTTATTTTGAACCCCCCAAAAATTCTTCTGCAGTTAGTATAAAAAGAAATGCAATATATTGTACAAGTAACAAATGAACATAAACTTTTTATTTGCTTTCTTTAAACTTCTACACTTTAGAATTGTTTTTGGCTAAGGGATTTATGTCATAGGGAAATATGCCTATTATATGCTCACAAAAACCACTTAGAAGTATACATCTGCTTTTACATGATTCCTAATAGGAGAAGGATGAACTTGCAAAAAAAAATTTTTCCCTAAGATTTCATTTAAGATATCACTTGCCAGGAGGACCGTACAAGGAATCATAATTTTCTTTTTTGATTTTTATGATATTTAATTAGTAAATTTCGATTATCACCTAATTTTGGCTGCTCTGAGCTACCATATTTCAACTTTATAAAATCAGACCAGTAACTTATAATATAACCAGATCTCTGACTTGTAAAAAACAAAAAAACACTCAAGAAAATAACAACAAAAAATGTTTTAAGTATAGCTAAATATATTCTAAATATTATTTATAGAATGCCTCAACCTTAAAAATGTGTTTGGTCATTCTAATTAAATGATAGTTAAAGTTTATTATGTCAAGTGTGATAAAAGAAATGTGTGAAAAAAAACAGCCGGTCTTCCAAAATAATCTTTATCAAAATGGCACAATAAACTGTATTATTATCAAAAGGCAGATAAGAGACTTTAGATTCATTCTTTAAATATTACCAGCTGGAATCTCGTCAGCTTGTGGTTTTTAATACTTTTTATTCTAAAAGTTTTTGATCTAGGCCTATTTAATGTCTTCAAGATACAATGACGACATTTATGACAGGAAACAGTGATAAATAACATTAATTAAAGTAACAATTAAAAACAGCAAGACTCATAAATAACAGGAACTTTCTTTACTCATTCACCAACATTCACAGCTTGTTGTCATTAAACCAACACGTTTAACTGATTTCTCTATGTGTGCTTAGGAGTTTGCTCTCTCTTCTGTGTTTGTGCATCACTGCATCTCAAAGTAGCATTTAATCAACAGCAAGTAACATGTTTGTCGCCTGTCGGTCGCCTTCAGAGGCAGCCAAAAATTCATTTCTAGATTATCCTCCAGTCATATCTGGATGCTCCGCTTTCATCCAGCCAGGCTTCAAAGCCGACGCTGCGCTCACTTCAAACAGGCGTCGCCGACTGCCAGTCAGAACCCAAGTTCCAGAAGACAACAAACACCAAAAGAAATTTTTTAATCAACTCGACCCAAACATCAGCAAAGTAAATAAAATAAACTGTAAACAGATGCGATAATTTGCAGCATATGGATAACTAAGGGAGGCCTGTCATCTTTCTTCTTATTTTCTAATACTGTGGTTCACACAGCGTTCAATGTCCACCCCCCTCCTCCTCCTTCCGTCTTTTGGTTTTCCCTCCACACTGATCCATCCCAAACCCTCTCCTTCATGAGTCAGGAACTTACTGCATGTGGCTTTCTTTCTTCCAACCCAAAGTAGAAGTCCACAACCCATAGTCTGGTTAATACAACTGTGTAAATCACTTCACTCGTGTCCAAGCTGTATTAGAGCAGCAACCTTTTTACCTTCATCTCATGGGGATCAAATGCATCGTTCAGCATGAGTAAAACTGGTTTTTGTGGACACTTTAATGGCTCATATTTTCCACTGCTTTAAATCTAGGAAGGAAAAGTCAGCCATCAAAGAAGAAGGAGATGATCCAAATCTGTGGAGAAAATTATTCATTTACTGAGTGCATTTGTTCCAAGAATATCAAATTGAAAACTACTGAAGTGAGCATTTGTGTCAGGAATGACTCATAAAATATCTTACAGCACAAACCTTCAGACAAAGCAAAACAAAGCCCACAGCTTGGATGTAAGCTTTAACCTGCAGAGCTGGCTTTTTGCAGGCTACTTTAAAAGGCTTACAACAACAACAACAAGGTGTATCTCAGTCCAAGGAACAATCCATTAAATTTTGGTTATGATCCACATCTTTTTTGAAAGGATTCTTTATCATTATTTGGTTGAGAGAATGACAGCAGCAACTATGGACAGCTTCAGCATCAGACTCAAATATGTCTGCAAGTATTATACTGAAGACAAAAAACCCAGGAGAAGTGAGCAATGTCTCGCTCGAAATATTGATTTGCTGATCAAAGAAGAAAGTGGAGTGCAGAGTGGATAAAGAAGAGCAGAACAAACACCAGAGGCTGCAGACACATGCTGTGCCTTATTTATAAATTTATGAAAGGATTTCACAGAAAAGGTTACAAAAGGTGTACCTCATGCCAAGGAACAATTCATTAAAATTTGGTAGTGATCCAGATCATGTGCGACTTTTAGCTATAGGTGGTAAGTCACAATATGGGGCAAAATTTCCTGCAAGGCAAAGGTCTGCACTCTCTGAGTCCTTTTATTGTTGAATATGTTTATATCTTAAATTTGGGTCCAACTTTATATCAACAAAAGGTTCCATTAAGATCCAAAGTTGCAACCATGCAGACGCCCAACACCTGTGCTAGAAAGAGAAGCATCTTTTCGTATTTGTGGAGTAAACATAGGCTGGTTGGACAGCTGATGTGCCATTCATCTGTCATAGGAGCAGAGTGACGGTTGCCGGACCTTAAGCAGGTAACTCCATTCTGTAAAATGATGTGGCTTTTTTCGTGCTCATTGAATAAAAAAAGTGGATTTTGTCCTTAAAATTCATCTTCATCTCACTTTTCCCACTGAGATAAAATTTCAGTAATGTATCGTTTCTTTCCAGGTTCTGATAAACCAACTAGCTCCAGGTGACATTAATCTTGATTGTAATCATTCTTGCATTTTAATTGAAGTGTCTAGTTTCATTTTGCTTCCTTTCAAAAAAGTTCTTCAGTTTGTAACTTGTAACTTGTTTCATGCCATTCCTAGTTTGATTACAACTAATTAACAAAACCAGACAAAGAGACGGTAGTATGAACGTCATTGTTTGTGCAGCTTTGCTTTGTGACCAGCAATAAATGAAACAAATGTGATGTTTAGACACAAGAACAGTAAGAGTTTGCATCGCCAACAAAAGTGTGTTTTCTTTTTCTTTTCATAGTCAACAGAGCCCTTTTTTAGGGGGGTTCTGCTGATAATAAGTCAGTAGAAGACAACTGCTCTGCCAAATGCAACATCTCTTTAGTGTCAATAGCTGCACACTTAGGTAGCATTTAGCAGCCTCCACATGAATGCCAAACTTTCTCTGTTGGATCAATGCAAGCATTCAGGTCATGTTTTAGTTGCTTTTTAAACTTGCTCTTCATAGTGGAAAACAAAGTGGAAACAAACAGTTTGTTGTTGTGAAATTCAAGCAATTGTTTTTCCTTTTTTCTGTTTTGATCACTGGTTATAGGCGGGTGACATGATAGGAAAAGTGAAAGAACCGTCCTTCCTGTCTGAACTTTGGTAAATAAACTGGAGGCATGAGCAAATGTCAAGACTTAGCTGTGGTCAGAGCACGGCAGTGGAGCAGTGAGTCACTCTAAACCTGTGTTTGTGTGCACACATGCACGTATGTGAGTGAAACGGGGCCCATGTGGAAACCTATTGTTTGTGTTGGTGCGTGACACACTGTACAGTGTATAGCAGATGCTGGCGATCTTTATCTCTCATTCATGGCGTCCAAGGAAATGAAGCATAAGCTGGTTAACAGTCAGTTTCTCGGTATCTGCTTGGCAGAGATGAGCTGATAATCACCACCACGTCGCTCATGCAGCCACCTGCTGCCTTGTACTGTGGAAACTGAGGTAATGCCACTGTATTGCCCAATTGCGACTCTGTTACTTCAGTCTGCCTTTTAAATGCAAAAACGTTGCTCTGCATCAGCAGCGTCACCCAGCAAGGGTGAAGTATAAATATGGCTTTTAGAGAAATAAGCTGCATTTGTGTAGATTTTTCTTGTGTAGAAAGTAAACATGCCGGAACAAATGTGTTGAAAAAGAGACTGTTCTTATAAAATAGTCACAGACAGAAAACAAAGCTACATATGTTATTTCTGAGATGTGTTTTTATTCAGTTTTTGAGTTAGGTTCATTTACAGGTGTAGCTTCTCACCATGGTAAAAAGAGCATCCGTTTTTTTGAGAGTAAAAATGAACTATTCAAACAAAAATGACTTTAAATATTCATGTTGTAATATTTCATAATTCATTTCACATTATTTTATACATGACATACAAATTCACAACATTTAAGAGAAATATAATTATAAAAATTAATCAGTTATACAGAATTCAGTTTAGATTAATGTGGTTCATCCTAGCACAAGCAACCCTAAATCAGCACAATATAGCTTAATTCATCTAATCATGAAATGCCAACTGATTAAAAAGCTGTTATATGAGAAAAACAAGCAAACAGTTTTGAGTTTGCAGCAAATCTTTACGTTGAGCAAGCATGTGGCGACAGTGGAGAGGGACAACTCCTTTTTAAATTAAAAAAATTAAAAAATCCCAAAGTGACTTGATAAAATTACAATTTTCTTTTTTAACAGCAAGAAATCTTTGGCAGAACCAGGCTGCAGGTTGAGAACATCAAAAAAAAAAAAGAAAAGAACATCAAAAAAAGAAAAAGAATAAAAATATATGGAACTAGAAAAGTACTCTGAGAGAACAGACCTCCGCCGAGGAGTAAATTGTACCCCATGTTGTGACTTACACCTATAGGTAAAACTTACACAAGATCTGGATCATTATCCAGATTTAAATTAATTGTTCCTTGTACCCTGAATTGATCCTGCTAACAAACCCATAACACTCCCTTTTGTTGTGGTTTTGTCTTCCTTAAAAGACCTTTGGACTTTTT
>JAUZNJ010034020.1:0-13965 GCA_034780135.1 Jordanella pulchra | reverse complement strand
AATTGATCCTGCTAACAAACCCATAACACTCCCTTTTGTTGTGGTTTTGTCTTCCTTAAAAGACCTTTGGACTTTTTCGGTGCGATACCAAGGCTTTCATTAATCACTGCTGCCACCCTCTGGTTTAGTGGAGAACTGCTCGCTCTTCCAAATATCCCTATCTCGCAACCTTAGAGAGTCCTTTAAAAAAAGTCTTGTATCCAGATTCCGATCTGGATTATCACCTAAATTTAATGGATTGTTCTTAGGACTCAGCGTCACCTTTGGTAAAAATGTCATCAAAATCTGTTGAGAACATTTAAAGTTATCTTGTACACAGGTGGACAGACAAACAAACAAACACACAATTGCTACTAAACATAACCTTTCTGGCAGAGGTTAAACTTAGCTAGGATTATTTTTTATGTTAGAAAAAAAAGTAGCAAATGCCTTCTAAACGGCATTCTTCAAAGAGGAATATATAAATTCAAAAAAGAGAATTTCATAAAGGTATTGGCAGTAATATCACTAGGTCACCACTCAGCCATATGTGTATATTTGAGGGCAGCAAAACTTTGCTGTGAACTGTGTCCATGAATAAGACATGGATAAACACAGAATAAGTATAGTTGAATCAGAAGTACTTTCTATGAAAAAAAAAAACAAACTGAAAAACATAAAGAGAATGCATAGCTTTTAGCAGCAATAGTTCCACCAATGGCTCTGTTAATGAAAGAGTCAAAAATTAAACATTGATTCATTCAGGGATATTTTGATAGCTAAGTCCAAAAGCGTAATCAGAGCAAACTCTCCATCAGTGGCTTTTTCCAGCAAATAGATACTGCTAAACACAGATGCACTTGTGAAGGGGTACCTTTAATAAAAAAAAGAAGAATATTTACATAAACGTTATTGGCAGCTTGACAACAATGACTCTATCCACAAAAGAGATTCAACAATTACAGAAATATTTAACCATGCATAATTTACATTAGGGAATAAAAACAAAGAAAGTACCCCTCGTTGTCGTTAATATTTTTTTCATGTCGGAGAGTCCATCCTTTTAGGATGTATTTTGATACTTTCTTTAGATGAAAGCAAAGAAAAAACATGAAGAGAGAGCACAGAATCAAACTAGAAACAAAGACACAACTTATCACAGAATCCCAGTGCTAGGAATACTTTCTTGTATATAGTGACAGGAATATTGCTTTTTTCCAGAACACCAACACAGCTAAAGAAGGAAGATGCTAGGCCATGAATACTTTTATTGGAAAGGAAAAAAAAATAACTAAGCCAAAGAAAACAATAGCTCAGACCCCTTCTTTCTCCAGAACAGATGATCAACAATACAAACAGAACACACACAAAGGTAATGTGAGCAACAAACACTTTTTTTGACTATATGAATGAAACATTACACTAATTTTAATCTAACTACTTTAGATTAAAATGTCCCTTTTACACAGACACAACTATTTAAAAATTTACAGACCTTATCAGGCTCTGATAAAAAAAAAGAAGTGAGACATTTATGTGGACACACACTGATATGGAGATATATAAGTACTGGAAAACTGTACTTCAACATTAGCCAAGGATATCTGTAGTCAAAGAATACTTCACTTAAAGAAAGGGTTAAGTCTTGGTTGTTATGGGTCCTTTGAACATAAGGTTAAGTATCTGATGTACAATACTTCCAATCAGACCAATTCAAGTCTCTGCTTTTGGCTTCATTGATCAAGAAAGGCTTATAGCTTGTAGTTTGATTCACATCTGTCCCCGATAACCACAATGTGGAACCACAGACTTGGCAGCAGGAGCAGAGCTCTGCCCTGCCAGCACTTTAACCACAAACTCTGAAACTGCCACGCCGAGCCTCCCGCGGTACACTGCATCCAGAATCAATGTGTTCTGAATACTAGATTCTGCAATCAACACACTCTCCATATTCTCTCCCTGAGGTGCCTCGCCAACATCAAAGGAAGAAAAAAGATGGTGTGGTATCTCTGTGCGCCTGTGCCTTCCCCTCTATGAAACAGCCCGGCTTTCAGCCCCGAGACACAGGCGGTGAGCAGCCGAGGAAATTTGATTTCATGAGTACCACGTTACTACCCGGCAGGTAGGGCTGTGGTTTGTGCGTTTTGCAGGTTTTGCCTGCACCTGGTTGTGAGCTGATCACACCAAATGCCTCTTTAAGCCGCAAGATCAGATATGGAAATCCTTATGCCAAACATTCTGAACACAACAGAGAAAGTAAAGAAGAAAAATGTGTCACTCAATAATTCTTCAGTGAGTAAAAAAATAATAACTTTGAGAACTATGATAATGAAACTGCTCTTTGACACTTAAAAAACTGAAGTACGTTAGACCTCTGTGATTTTTAATAATATAAATAAAAACTGGAAATGACTACATTTTTAGTCGAATTAAATAAATTATATTTAAATAATTCCTTCCACAATGAAAATCTGATTGATTTTATGGTGTCAAGAGAGAACTTTAACTACTTTAAGTAAACTTCACTTGAATAAATATCTTGGCATTTTAGAGTCTTCTTTGATGTTTTTTTCCTAGAGGCAGATAAAGGAAAATCTGTGGCCTGTGGCTCTCACCAAATGGTAAACTGGGAAAGTTATTGTGAACATAGCAAAAAGGATTTTCACAAAAGTTTCTACAAGTTATAAGATTCAAATACTCCACCTCCCTTGTTTTCAAAGTTTCTCGTATTAGTTTTTTGTACTTTATTGCAAACTTTACTGAGTCTCTGTGGACAGATTGACTTGCAGCTCTTAGAAATGTACTGTTTCAGATTAAAACCATTTTCACAACTGCCCTTTACAGTAAATTTTAGAGTGGACTGTTTTTCAAATAGATATTAGTACCACCTACTGGGATGGTTGTACATTTATTTAAAGTTGTATGATATTGAAAAGCATTATGTGAATGTAGTTAGAGATATCATTGTTTCTTTTAAACATCAGAGAGAAGCTCAACTAATGATACACTTGAACTTAGGTAAATAACCCAATTGATTTTATATTAGTTTTTAATTTATGGTAGTTTTGTATTTTGCTCTATTATCTTTTGTTTAAGTCATAATTTTACTAAGTCAAAACTTTCCAGTTGTAATTAATTGCAGAAAAATGTATAACAACTGGATTCATTCTATCTAATTGCTGAGCTTTAAAATTTTAAGCAAATGATTTTGCCTTATAACTAAAAAAGCAGTGAAGAAAATGAAATAATTTATGGAAGGAAAAAACATTTTTTAAGTTTAAGACGTCTTATAAAAATAATGAATAAGACTTATACTTTTTACAATTTCCTTTACAACTAGATTGGTGCACACAAAGTTCTAATTAAGATGAAATCTATTTATACGCCTGGCATATTTAGGTTTACAGTAATCTTTTCATTTTAACATCAGGTTAATTCATACTGGGAGTAACATGAACATTTTAAAGAGGCTCAGTCAGTCATGAATTTAATTTGATAGAGAATCTGTGGATTAGGGTTATGGCAAATAGACCTTCTGACTGCTTGAAGCTAATCATCATATAAATCATCAAAATACCAGTAAAGATATTCAAAACACTGTTTACTAATTATATGATGTGTTTTCCTCTGATCACTGAGAATCATATATTTCATTTCCAATATGTATTGTTGTGAAAAAGATAAATGTATGTAAACATTTGAACTTTCCTACCTCTTCTGATGACATGACTCATACCGTGGGATTTAACAGATAGCATATATCTTCAAAAGGTTCACGATCAAATTTCTTCTAAACATGTCTCGGAGAAAAATTAGACCACAACACACAGAGGAATTTGTCTAAAAGAAAAAAGATGAGCCTGTCTTTGCCAGGGGTCTAATCGTGGTTAAGATGTTTAAAAAAACGCCTTCGAATAAAAACCTCTTCAGAGGCTGAAGAGTTAATTAAATAAGAAAATCCACTTTAAAGAGTAAAGTGATTGTTTTTCGCAAAATCATTTATTTTACAGCAGTTAGACACTCAACTAAGATTATAACCAACTATTTCTAAATTTCTACCATCACCCTAAGACCCTAAGACACAGCCACAATGAAATAACTCGAGCTGAAACCTGTTTAAAACGTCCCCAGTAAGAGCTTTTACTTAAAAGTCTCAAAAACATCTGTGACAAACCATGCTCAATGGGGATCTGCTTTATTTCCACCATGCAGAGTAAGAAAAACGATGGAAGAAGTCAACAAAGAAATCTCCTGAGCTCACTACAGTCATCTTTGGGTCACCATCACTTCATCAAAAGTACTTTTAAGAGCTTTGTTAAGATCTTTATCATCTGTAAAAGGCGCGGGATCTCTTGTATATTTCATTAGATATCATGTATTGAACTTTTCTGTTGAAAGTCTGGATAAAAAGGACTTTTCAAAAAAGTGATAAAGTAGAACCTCTTTTTGTTTATTACAAATCAAAAACATAAAACAGTCTAACATCTTAAAAGAGTCAGATAGTTTAATTAATTGATTCATCTTCACTTATTCCTCTTTTTATTTTTTTTCTGTTCCTTCACAGTAATGCTAAATAATTATTTGTTTATTTCTTACTTTCTCTAAAGCATTTGCACTGAATTTCTGGAGGACAGGCCGAGTTCATTAGGGAGAAAGATTGGAGCTGCAGTGCACCAAAGTGAAAATCCCTGGCACTCAACATGAAGCCTGGAGCAAGTGGTAACTTTGCTCTGCTTTTTGATCCTGACTTGAGTTTCACAACAACAACAACAGAAAAAACAAAATCAACACAAATTGGCTTTTATCTTCTCAGGAGTTCAACCCGATACAGAAAAGCACATGAATGCTATTTTATCACAAACAGACTTGACTACTGTAATATGCTTGAAAATGCTGGACAAACTGCAAAAGCAGAAGCAGAAGCAGATGGGCTCCATTAGGTTTTGATTTTACTGGTTCTGTTTTATTGGTTTCAAATCTCTCTGTGTATTCCTGTTGTATATCATACCATCTCCCATGACTTGATCCTCCTTGTGTATTTGTGAAACTTCTCCAATCTTTTGCATTTATTTTCATGATAATTATCCCAAATTAAAGTTTTACCTGAAAACAGCTTTGGTTGCATACTTTTTGTTTATCTAAAAGAAATATGTAATTAAAAAAAAAAACTGTGTTTTTTTTTACATTGTTTAGTAGTTTGTTTTTCATAAATGTACTACTTCTTTAATCTTATTGCAAATATTGTACTTCTTGTGATGTATGTAGCTTTAAATTTCTTATAAATGTAAAGAAAAAAAAAACAAATTTCCCAGTTTTATCCTTTTACTTAGATTTAATCTGACGTTTAACACTTTACAGTATTTAGATGCTTCACAATGTATTTCCTCTAGAAAGTTGTGCAACTTTTATTCACTTTTAACCCTAATGTTTCTTCAGTTCAGTGAGCCCAGGTTCCTGAGACAAAGTTACAGTTTGTCATATCAATGCAGTTCAGATCATTTTCCATATAGGCGTGTGATCAGTGCTAAGATCTTTTAGTGGTTGTGTAATTCAGTCTCTCTTGAGAAATGCGCATCACTGTCTTCACAAAGACCCAAATGTAGGTATGAAAAACTCTTTCAAGCCAGAAATGAGAAGACATAAGACAAAACTGTTTTCTGGGCGTACTTGCTTTGTTTGTTGAGATGCTGACAGTTGACTCTAAATGCCAAGCCCATCTCAAGCGCCTAACGTGCAGACCACCACACACACAAATATAATCCTTCACCCACCTTTAAGTAAAAAAGTCCTACACATAAAGGCATTTATACAAACTGGTGTTGCTTTTCTGTCTGTCTTTCAGGACCAAGAGGTTTTCCTTAAAGATGACTAAAACATATGTTTTAAGATATCTTTATTTTGGTATTTTGCTTACAATGATAGCAAGACGTTCTTGTGAGCAAAGAAAAAAAAAAAAAAAACAGGCCATACACAGCATACAGTTGGAATCCCGTGTTTCACTAAAATTTCTTTATGGTGACATAATGACAATAAAAGGTCTTGATTCTTGATACTTTTAAAACTGACTGTTAAAAAGGAAACATAGCTTTTTTTCTGACTAACATTAAATTAGATCACCTTTTCCTGACTGGGTTAGTGTGGATTATAAAGATAATTGTATTCGCTAAATGAGAAAATATGAAAAAATAAATGTTTTAATACTTTCTTCACACAATTGAACGTTAAAAAAGATCAGGTTATGTTGCCATAGTTTTGTAAAATCCTGATTAATTTATTTACAATATCAAATTGAGATAAACTAATGGATCTGTTTTACGGTCACATCTGTAACTCGCTATTTTCTATGTAACAATAAAGATAAATTACTAATAGTTTGGCAATGGAGTAAAATGTGGCCTTCCACAAGTCATGTCCTTCCTTGGATGATATTTTCAGATGTCTGAAGGAGCTACTTTCATTTTGTCAAACAATTAGAAGCAATAGAAAGAAAATAGGAAATGTCTAATGTTTAAATACCTTCAGAGACTGTTTTTTTAATTGTTTGCTCTGAGTAGTATAATTCCTAAGTGTGTGCTTTCTGTTTTTGGTAGAACATTTATTTAAATCAGTCTATTAATGAAAAGAGGAAAAGGGAAATTTTTGAGAAAACTGCACTACTCCTCCAGTGCTGTGGGTGGCAGTAATAACAATCCAAAGGTATTATCAGCTGTTCCTGTCCTTTACTTTAGCACAACTTTTGTCACCTAGTAGCTATGACAGTGTGACACAGAGCTGGGAAGCCTTAAAAATGAAGCGCAACTTGTTGCTTCATTTTATTTTTATTTACTTAATTATTGAGGAACTCTCAATGGTTGTACTGCTGAAATCCAAAAGTATTCTCATGTTCTCCATTAAATCATAAAAGTTAAGTATAACTAGCCTGTTTGAGGCTAGTTATACTTAGCCAAATCCATTAGTGCAGTCACAAAGGAAAAAACAAAATAAAACCAACCATTAGTTATACCATCTGACTAAATCATATTTATTTAATATGAATTTACTGGTGAAAGCCAGTGGTAGTTGGAAAATATCATGTTGGGAATCAGGTGTTCCCTCTGAGTATAAGTCTTGCCCACTTGGTCAGCTGACAGAGACAACAAAAAACAACTGATCAATGTTAAAAACTATAATGATTTGAGTAATAAACATAAATATGCATCGTTTTGGATGAAAAGTTGTCACTTTGAACTACTGCTAATAATTCATCAAAAGCAACTATAACTTGTTTTTCTTCAACTGGATTTAAGTTGAGTTTAGGATTAACTTTAAAGTTCTTACTTCCACTTACCAAGCTCTTTGCTCCTCCTTATCTTCAAGTCATTTCTATACCTTATTGTCCCAAATGACCACTTCACTACCTATATGTCTACTTGTTCTTTCCTATGTCATTTAAGCTTAACAGTTATCAGGCACCTCTAATCAGAAGTTAGCCTGGTTTCAAAATGCTAAAAGCCTCTCAGTGTTCAACCTGAAACTAAAGATGTTTTCTTTTCTATTGTGCCTTTATTCTGTCTTATGCTCTTTATGTTTTGAATCTGGTAAAGTTTAAGAGTATTTTATATCAAGCACTTTAATACCATTTCATGTTGAAAGGTGCTATAATAAAATGTTATTTGATTTGAAAACTTTATGATGGCAAGAGGACTTCTCATGATATTGATCCAGAGTGGCCCCATATTATGAGATTCATTTTTGAGTTCAGTTAATAAAATTGATAAATGTTTTGGCCTAAGACAAGTTGAAACATAACATTAAAGGGAATTTTACCACCTTAAGATAATTACTTATTTAACAACCCACTCTCATGAATGGGTCGATAACCTAAGTTCAGCTGGAACTGATTCCCAGAAATGAAAAGCATTTCGATAAATGGTTTTAGAAAGTAAGGTGGTGCAGGTGGAACAGTGGTTAGCGTGCACAAGCCATGTATGGAGGCCTTAGTCTTCAAAGCGGGCGACCCAGGTTCAAATCCGGCTTGTGGTCCCTTCCTGCATGTCTCTCCCCCTCTCTCATACCCCCTTTCCTGTCAGTCTACTGTCTGGAAAAAAAAAGAAATGAGCCACTAGTGCTGTAAAATCTGAAAAACAAAAGAATATAACTCTTTTTACTGTATATCAATGAAAGTTATACTGTAGCGATCAAGCCTAGATTTGCCTAGATCTGACAAAAGACTGAATATTTTACTTTGCATCAAGAAAAGATACTTTTGATTTTAGTGATGCTCTAAAGATAAACGAAAGAGGCAAAACACATTTTTTAATGTAACCTAAAAGAACAATCACACAAGATTCACAAAGATTTCTTTACAGTGTCAGTGAATGTCAAAATCACCATAGAATGTAATTATATTGCCAAATATTTCCACCGATGCTTAGAGGCAAAATGGATGACAACAGTTTTATCAAGATTTAATAAAAGCAAATTAGAGGCCATCCAGGCTTTTGTGTAATAAAGACAAGCTAGGAGGTTAGCCAATTAAACACATTTGGTTTTATAAATAGATTTAAATGATGAGTAAATATCATCTGAAGAATAAAAATGTATCTCATGTTTTCTGATCATATTACCCAACTGAAGCACATACTAATCATGACCCTAGAGTTCACTATGCCCAGGGATGTCTCCCTGCTCGTCTCGGGAAACCAGAGGCAATCCAGGGCCAGTGGAGACAGTCCTTTCAGCGTGCGCTGGGCTTCCTTCCGGTGGGACATGCCTGAAACACTTCTAAAGTGGGAGCTTCCGAAACAGATGTAAAAGCTGCCTCAATTAACTCCTCTAGGTGTAGAAGAGAAGCAGGTCTACTTCAAGCCTCTCCTGGATGGCCAGAGCTTCTCATTCTAAGGTATTGCCCTTTAACCCCATGATGGAATCTCAATTCAGCTGCTTAAACCCAGGATCTTTTCGGTAATGACCCAGATTTAGGTAGGTGAGTGTAGAAATTTAGACCGACTGGTAATTCAAAAACCATGCCTTTTGGCTGAGCTCTCTCTTCACCACAAAACACTGCTGTATAACACACATAAATAGGTCTTGCATCCCTTGACTTACTCTTTATGTCAAACCATAGATTTTCTATAGGGTTTGATTAAATTGAGATTTCTTGCGAATCTAGCCAGTGTGGTTAAAGGATTATCAAAACAGGTATTGGTTCTTTTGGCAGCGTGGGCAGTCATAAATCCTGAAATTATCATCTCCATAAAGCTTGTTACGAGAAAAAAAGCATGGTGTTCTAAAATTTCCTGGCAGGTGGTTACATTGATTGTAGACTTTAGAAAACACCGCAGACCAACACTGGCACATGACATATCAACCCAAATCACTCTGACTTTGAAAACATTACAATGAACTGTAAGCAATATAGATATTCTGCCCGTAAACTTCTTCATTGGAAACGTATGCGCTGTGGTTCTTGACACACTCCTCTAGTTGCTGTCCAGGTTTTGTTGGACCTTCCCCCAAACCCATAATTTGGACTTACAATCCTTTCAAAGTTGTTCTCAAGCACAATTTTTTTAGCCACACTTTTCTCTTCCTCTTAACTTTCCATTTTTATGCTTTGGTCCATCACTCTGAGAAGAGCTAGCTTCTTTAGTGATGTTCTTTTGTGACTCATCCTACCCATTAGAGGTCTTCCCAAATGCTTTTTAGGACCCTGCACTTTCATACAATAGAACTTCTACATTAAAAACTCATTTAGTTGTGATTTAATTTTCTGCTAAATTATATTTGTTTTGATTCACTGCAAGCCATAGTCATCAAATATCCAAAAACAGTGTGCTATTATTCTGCATTAAATATCGCCTGGTCAGATTATGGGCTTTGCCAGATAGAACAAAAGCAAAGCCTAAACTGCAAAACATTTAAATAAATAAAAAACTTTTGAATTGCATCCGATGCAAATAAAATCTGTTTCTACCTTTAAATCATTCTATTAATTATAAATCTATACATGATAAGTGCAATTAACACACTAATTACCATTCAGTCAGGCTCTTTTAAATTAGATATGATTTGAGTTCAGTAAGTGGAGCAGAAACACTCCAAAACTTCTCTTTTAATCTTTCTTGGGCAAAAATAACATTTGTTACAATCTTTTAGAAAAATGTAAACATGGTAGCAGAACCCAACCCCCCCCCCAAAGAAAAAATGTATACATGTTTTCTTCTTACAAGTAAAAACTTTTACAGTCACAGCTCCACAATGTTTCCATTAGTGCCACATCATCCCAAGCTCAGCAGAAGTTGTGCATTAAGAGCTGTCTGTGATTGTTTCCTTTGTGTTTATAACAACCAAGAGACAGAGCCGATGTGCGGTGACGCATTTGTCGCCATCCCAATAAAGCCCTATAATATTCCCAGTCAGGATAACCAGAACAAATTAGGTTGTGCAGTGCTTCTAGTGTGCCATCGCTGTAAATCATCATTATTGGCCTCAGCATGTTCGACAACCACCGAGTGAAACAACGGGGCCTGGGAGAATAATGTTGGTTCCCAACTCTGAGCCACAAGCAATGGGTGATATACTGTGAGAAGAGTCCCGTTCACATGTAATTCTCACACACTTATTGTATGTTGGAGCAAAACTGTTTCCCAACTATAGGTTTTGGTTTGGCCCTCATCCGTTTTCATTACAGGGTATGAACAAGCATGGGGCAACACGGTGCATTTGTTTACAGGCAGTGTGTGAATCAATGAACGAAGACACTCTGCGTTTAAATGCCACCAAACCGAGATCAGACAACCAAAATACCATAAACAATTGTGTACTTTTATTGTTGAGAAAAGCTTCTCACACCCTAAACAAGAGGAAATGACATAAACCATTTATATATTTCCAGTCAGAAATCTTCTGAATCTCTTGAGAAACGAAAAATGTGCCAGAAATCAGTTTTAATATAGAAGTTCAGTGGTTTAATAAACAGCTATAACTCACACTGAGTTCTTCATCAAATGGTAGCTTTATCCTGAATTTTCCAAATTCTCATCTGAAAGTTTCCTCGGGAAAGACATTGCTTCCTTCCTAAGTCCTGAAATTGCTTTTAATTAAAAGGACCTGATGTGTGGTGAGCCAATAAGAGCCCTGCAACAAAGGTGCGTACACTGCTAACATTTATGCAAATATCTCACGATACAACAGAAATTACACCTTGCATAACAGTGTAAGATGCTGTCCACTCAAAATAACTCAACACCCATAGCCATCCGTGTCAAATAAAAGCTAATGGTTTATTCTAAAAAAAAACATTTGGGATAAGTATTTAATATGTAATTACGGATCTAATAACCTTTTGGTTTATTAAAGAAGCTTCTAAAATTTGAAAATTGAAAAGAGGAAGATATAAAAAGTGAAGCAAACAGAGAGTAAATATAAAAGCGAAAAAGGAGGAATCCTGAGAGAAGAAGACAAACAGAGACGGACAGTTTGGCTCAGCAGTTGGATATCAATCTGCGTTCCGACTCTCTGAGCGAAACCATCAAAGGAAAAGGTTTGGAGAGCCAAAAGTTGTCTAAATCTTCCCCTTCAAATTTCCCCACAGCCTTTAAGGAGCCGCCAAACATTTATTTGTTTTGAATTAATGTAATTAACCCCCACCGCCACCTTTTCCGGGCTGTCACACAGAAAAAGCAAGTCAGTGTGGAAGGATTACAAAAGCCTCAGCTTCTTGTGCACAACGCCTGGCTGGCATGGAGACTGGCTGATTCCATATATGAGGGTTTTATTTTATTTTGCTTTAGTTTGACATATTAGTGACAGTTCTCACATAGGCATCTGCACACAGTGTGCTGTTTCACATACGCATGGGTTTGTCTAGATTTGTTTGCAAGTTTTAAAACATTTCTTAGAATATCCTTGTTATCTTAGAGCTCCTGCATGGGAAACAATTTTGTGTAACAATAAATGTTCACTTCTTAATCAAGATGAAATAATCCAATTCATCATCTACTGTTGACTCATGGGAAACCTCTTCAAATGTTTAAAGAAACTAAGACCCTTGCTGTTTTTTAAAGCTCATGCTAATGCAAATTCTACAGTCATTAAGCCTGTTTTAAGTGGGTTTTAAAAGACTCTAGTTTGGATCATAAAACTAACCCAGACAAAAACAGGCTGTTTAAAAGTCATTTCGAAGGATAAGCCATTTTTTTCAACCTGGGTGCATCAGCCTCCCTGAATGGCCCAGAGCTATAACTCTTGTGGCGTCAATAATATTATATGCGACAGAAGTCACAGTAAAAAGAAATTATTTGTAAGTATGTCATACATTAGCCTTCCAGCTGTCGTAAAAAGAACCATAAATCCAGGGTTTACTCTTTCATACGCCATGTCTCTATTCATTTGCAGAGAGAAATACATAAAAATATGAGAAGTATTGAAAAGATTTACGGATCAAACCCAGATGTGAACCCATTCTAAACGTCTGGTACAGATAAAAAACGTGCTTTCTAATTCTGGAGGATTTTGAATACTGGATTAGTTTTTTTTTTTTTTTAAGGCTATAAAGTGGAGCGCTAAAGCCACCAAAATAGTTCTTTTCTTCCTTTAAAAATTGTAAAATCAGCTCAGAGTTATGTTTCATTGTGAATATCCTGGTTCAGGCTTTAAATGCAAATCTGAAACCACTTTTCTCAAACATAAACTGCTACAAATCATGTAGTTTTGCCTGTTCCTACACCTTCTGTTATTAGTTCCCTTTATGCACCTCAAGAGGTCAGTCTAGCTCCCTGCCAGCAGTGAGTGGCCACCTGAGCCAATGACCTGCACCACATGCGTTCCCAGAGAAATAGAAACCTCTGCCGTGGAAAAGGTTTGAAAAAGACTTTAGCCCAAAAACAACAACATATAACTCTACCCATACATATTTATATAATTTTAAAAATGTAACAGTTTTACTTGATCGTTTTCATTGATTCCTCATTCATTATTTTCTTACATGGCAGTGGGTCATGTTAATTTTCACCACGCATGTACTTTGGGGAAGATTTTACTGAAATTCTTTTCATAAAACCTTCAGCTCAAGACCCTCAAAGAACTCCACTTTTGCTTTTGAAGAAATCATTACGATAAAACAGTTGGAGATGAGGGCGCTGTGTCTTCCAAGTTCCCCTCTGATAGACCATTGCCGTGTCTGGGGAGTACCCTGTTTCTCTCCCACTGACTGCTAAAAAACAGGAACCACCCTAGTGCTAGTGTTATAACAATAAGGCATTTCTTTCACTTAACTCCTGATCATTGGGTCTTTTTAGGATAACAGTGTGTAGAAATGGGAGCATGTTGTGTGTACAAATCTGAACTGTTTCTGAACACTTAAAACAACCTAAACACTGATACCAACCATGCTAGTTTCAAAGCCACTAAAATCCCCTTTCATCTCCAATCTGATGCTTACTTAAAATTCATCCTCAACACGCCGAGATACCAAAATGCTCTGAGTGTGACAGGAAGTGATTAGCAGTTGAATAGATGAATCTAATAAAGTGTCTATTGAGTGTTCTGATTTTTTATTTCTGTATTGTCAGTCAGTCTGTTTTGCTCACCAGGTTAGAATATTACATCATACCAACAAAGCACAATAAAAAAACAAACAATAATTTCATTTATGGCATCTAACTGTAAACCCAGCTATTCTTTGAAGACCTCAGAGATTCTTCTAAAACTAACTCTGCACATCAATAAAACGCCCCAGGGTGTGTTCATGGTATCTCAGGATCATGCTGAGAAAGAGACTAGGCAAAAAATGGGATCTATGGGGGTGCAGCTATCCTCGCAGTATGAAGCAGTGGCAGAGAAGCTGGTCGAAGTTTGTAGGGAGATGGATGAATGTAAAAGAAATTCTAAAAGAAAGCCTGTTAGAGAGAATGAAAGATGGATAGAGTTTAAAATCTATCTATCTATCTATCTATCTATCTATCTATCTATCTATCTATCTATCTATCTATCTATCTATCTATC
>JAUZNJ010034018.1:0-12906 GCA_034780135.1 Jordanella pulchra | reverse complement strand
TATCTATCTATCTATCTATCTATCTATCTATCTATCTATCTATCTATCTATCTATCTATCTATCTATCTATCTAGCTTTTGCAACCTACTGAGAAACTTTCTTCAATCAATGTATTGCAGTGATTGACTCTCCTAAAACAGGTAAGTATGTTTTCACAACCACAGAATGTGAATTTTGTCATAGCTGCTTAAGAAATCAGAAACATCTCAATTATGTAGGCAAACTGAAACAACCATCAATATACTATCTATCCATTAGAAGGCTTTTAGGTATTTGACTTTGATAAATTGAGTTTGCAGCAGTTATTTTGAATCAGCTGTGTTCATCTCATTGACCCATTGCAGACCGTATTTGAGCATATGGGGAGTGATCTAAATCTTTAAATACAGATGTGATAATGTTAAGACTTTTTTTTTCTAATTACTTGTTTGTGTTTTTCTTTTGTTTTTCGTATGCAACCTGATTGCCCTGTATCATAACTCAATAAAAGACGTTGATATATATTGGGAATAGTTTTGAAGACTCCATTAGATGTTTAAATGAGATTTTATTGAAAAAAACCCATTGTTATTACTGCTATTATTATATTTTATGTATCATCTATAGCTAACTGGACCTGTTTTCCTGATTTCTGATTTTGTTTTGTAAACTTTGCTGTGATAAATGGTGTTGTGTTTTGGCATTAAAACTGAATATCAAATTGTCAAAAAGCAGATTTATTTATGTTGTACTTTATACAGGTAATGAAAGCTCAAAAAAAGCTTTTAAGCGTTACAGTCAAGCTAAAACAGCTGGTGATACTATTCTACACACCCACTTCGTCGCCCTTTTTTGTTTTAGTCTGGCTTTCATTAAATCAACGAGAAACTTGAGTGCTGCTACAAGTTTATCAATTTAAAGAGATTCAGTATAAGAAATATGTACAGTAATGCACCTACATTTCAGTTGTAAGGTGCTGCAGATCTAGACATGAAAATAACTTTCTAAACAAAATATGCTTATAACCGTTTCTAATTAAATGGATAAAGTTTTATTTCATTAAAGGTTTCAGGCACCGTTTAGGATTCAAAAGTGATTTCAGGTAATTTTCTTAAGCAAAGTATTTTTGCCAATGTAATCTGCAAAACAATGAGAGGGCAGTATGTACAAAAATGATCCAGATTCCTGAGGAATTCCACAAATGAAAAGTGCTGTAGTTGGAGAACAATCAAGCTGCAATGATAAAGAGAAAATAGTTTTTGAGGTAAGATATAAACTGTTTTAAAGCAGAGAAAAAAGAAATTGCAGGAAAATGGGTATGAATTGTTGGTAAATGTTGGGCAATTGTGGCTTTTCACTATGATTTAAAACCTGATTTTAATTTCTACATTTTGAACTCCTTATAATGTTGTTACTTATTTAGGAAATATTTCTAAAGGAAGATGTGAGCCTGAGTGTACCAAAACCTTTTCAGGTAGCATGGATCTAATAGGGTGTTCTATCATTTGTTACGTGATTTGCTTCACTTATCTGTAGAACTGACTCACTGATTTTCTGGAAGTGAGCCAGCTTGATCAGTGTTATTGCACAAGGTGAATTCCACTTTATCCGATGCGCTTATGAAAAAAGAGGTGAGCAGGATAATTCTTGAGATGTAAAACATGCTCAGGGGTCATTTTTTTAACATTAAAATCCTTACATACATAAACTTAAAACATTGCTTTGATTCATATTTAGCTTTATTTATCATGTTTCCAAATTGCACTCAACAAACACAGAACTCTGGCTGAACATCAAAAATTGCATCAGCTGCCAGCAAAGAATATGGTCTTAGGTTTTCTAACTGATTTCCCATATTAATTCCTATGCTAATGAGAAGTATTATAAGATTTTGAAAATAAATTTGAGTAAATAATTCAGAAAAATTTAATGTTTTGTTATAAAGGGGTTTAATTAAATCTGCATAAATACAGCCCTTGGAAGAACCACAGTGCTGGTATTACTGGACCTTAGTGTATTTTGTTAGATTGCATGGGAAACTGGGTTGGGATTCCTGATACAGCACTGGACTGGTTTAAATCCTACTTGAAAGGAGAAGTACTTTTATGTGTCAGTAGGTAACTTTATATAAAACCACCAAAATCACACAGGGTGTTCTTCAAGAGTCTATCCTGGGGTCCCTTCTATTCTATCATCTACATGGCCCCCCTACTAAGTTAAAAAACAACATAAGTTACCATAACGACGACACACAGCTGCACATTATAATGTCATCAGGGATTATGAACCCATTCAAGCACCGGATGAATGCATAGAGGACATTCACGTATGGCTGGGCCAAAAGTTTCTTCAGCTGAATCAAAACATAACGGAAGAAATACTTTAACCATTATCAAGCAGCTTCAGTTGATACAGCTGGTAACCACCAAAACCTGGATGTAGTGATGGACTTAGACCTTAACCTTCAAAGGCAGATTAAGACAGTGACAGTCAGCCTTTTATCACCAATTTTACAGGATTAACAGACTAATGTCTCAACAGGATCTATCAAAACTCATTTATGCATTCATCTTTGAAGAACTGATTACTGCAATGGTGTCTTCACAGGTCTGCCGAAAAAAAGTAATTCATAATGCTGCTGCCTGTGTCCTCACCAGAACTTTGAAATTGGAACACAACATCCCATTTCTTAAAGGACCTAGGGGAAGGAATTGTGAGAAAAAATACACATACATGTCCAGTTTATTAATACGAGTGAGTGATGAAGCATTTAAAACCAAAACCAATGAGCCCACCCACTCATCCCTCCATTGCGTTTAATAGGCTGTGTGCTGCATAATGTGCTGCAATATGGGGACTGAATTTACCGTGCAGTCCTCCAAATGTGAATGCATTGATGCTGCATGTGACAAAGCTTTGATACAGGGAGTCGTGGTTGTTTTAGTAGTAGCAGAAAATGTGCGTGACATGGTGCTTGTTGCTGTCATGAAATTTGCTCAGGGGTCTCGTAGTAAATCGTCACAGAGTAAACAGCATTACAGCATCACCAGTGCAGTGCTGTGAATACGGCCTGTCCTTTATTCTGTGTGCTCCCGTGCCGGCTTGGCTGGTGGCTGCAGTTACCCGCAGCTCCCATTGTGTCACTCGTGAGTCTCATTTTCTCATCCTGCCTCTGGTCTCTATACTGGCTTCTATCTTAGAGGATAGATCTTAATAGGTTTCTGTTAGTTAGAAAAACCACTGAATGGCTTTGTACCAAAATTATTTACAGACTTATCTAAACTCCTCACACCTCTCAGATCTCTAGCTCAAGTCTACTTTACATGCCTAGACCCAGAACCAAACAAAGTGTTTCTTTTTTGTGTGCAGCACTTTGAATTGCCTGGGTATTGAAATGTTATATATAACTAAACTTTCCTGGCCTTGTTTTTATATCCTTTCTGTACAACCATCTGTCTTCTACCACTCTATAATACCACTCATCTCATACTAAAATACATTATAAGCCCTTTCTTCTGGTCTCATAGAGACTTGTCTATCCTGTTGCTAAAGCTGGGCCACTTGGAGCCAAATAAGGAAACATTTGTTCCCACTCTGGTTGAATGGAGCCTTGTGTTGGAGGTAGTCAAAGAGATACAAGGGAATAGGACATCCAAACACTCTGACACAAGAGCTCAGCTCTGAAGCCCCTCTCTGTCTGAGCTGAACAAGTATTGAATTTGCTCCAGTCTTAATCACTCTCAGGGCTTATGATGGAGATATGAGTGACTCGATTGTCCTCTGTGTTGTCTGAACCCAACACTTTTATGGAGGCTTTGGCTTAAAAAAAATGTTACCAGAGTAAAGAAGATTTTTATATGTCATAGATTTTACACTTGTATCTCAGTGGACAAGACCAAATAAAATGTTAATGCTGGTTAAGATTATCCTGAGGCTTCCTACGCTGTCTGTGTCTCATTTTCTCTGGATTTTCACATGTATTTCTACCATCTGTTAGAGCAGATGGGTGGAAACTTCAGAACATTTTTTTACTCTCTGGAGATGATTAGCCCTGTCACACCAATCTGGAAAACATTTTAGTTCTGATTACTACATACCTACAACTGGGCACACGCATTTCAGGGTCTTGCGTCCATGCAGTGTCATGATTACAGACACATGCTGCATGTGAAAGACAGAGTTGATACAATTTCATTTAAACTAAATGTTTTGTGAAGCTAAGTATAAAAGTAAAGAGAGCTTCTGGCTATGATATTTTCATTCACTGCATAGTTTTGGTTTGAAGACTGCTACTAGTTAATTACCCTCATAGGATATCTACTAATGCTTAACACAGTTTTAATTCATCAGTACTGAACATAGTGAGAACTTGTGTGAGAAAAGCAAGGTCAACACAGTGAACCAGACAAAAATGCATTACCCCTTTTTTCTTCTCTTTTTCCTTTTTTCTCTAAAGGAAAAGAAAACCCTTCACACAGCAGCGGTGGCTCAGGAATGCGAGACAGGAATGCTGCTGAGTTACTATAAAGGGGGTTTGATCACTGAAAACAATGTCTTTGTGTTTTCATCTCGAGCTCTAGTCACGCAATGCCATGTGCGCAAACCTCAGCAACTTTTCAACCTTGCACACAAGAAAGCCATCAAGTACCTGCAATTGACAGAATCGCGTGCAATTCAGGTACTCCTGGCCTCCAATTGGAGCTTGGCCAAAAGAGCTTGTGAAAAGCTGAAGTGGAGCTTCACCTGTTGCTGCGCAGATATAATGTATAAGAGTGTGAAACCATTTTGTATTGTAGATTTTGTTAGCAAAAAGACATTCTGAAAAAATGTATACATATTTTCTGTAATAAATCAACCCTTTTTTAATTACAGTCTTTACAGGAGCGAAAATACCTATTTAAATACTAAAAATAAAAGTTAATTATTTTAACATTTCTAACAAACAGACAAACCCTCAAACTTGGAACCAAATGCCTATATGATTAAACTAATTAGTAAATGAAGTCTATGGGATTTAAGATGATGAAAAATACAGTGCAGGTATTTGTATTCAGATTATGTTGTTAAAGTATTTCAAGGTTTGAACATCTCACAGAGCACTGTTAAGTTAGTTAAGACAAGTATAGCACAACTACAAATGCCCAAGGGCATGACTATCTGCCTAAATTGAGAGGAAAGACAAGGAGAGGTAGCCAAGTGGGCCACTGGGGCTTCAGACATCCACAGGTTGGGCAGGGGAATCTGTCAATGGAATATTCAGTGGTTTTGTAGTATACATATTGAGAGTGCAATAAAAATAAAAAGCTTTTTTTTTTTTTAAAGAAAGAAGTCGTTTTAAAAGTCTGTAGCAAGCCATGCCTTGCATATGGCAAATCTGTGCAAGAAGGTGCTTTGGTCAGATGATCCAGTTTCACTTGTTTAGCTTGTAAGTAAACGTATGCTTGGAGGATAACCAACAATAAACATCACCCTTGAAACCCTATCCTTGTGGTAGAAACTGGCAGTAGCAGTGTCATACGGTGGGGAGACTTTTTAAAAACATAAAGCATATTCTCAGATTTCTAATTGTATAACTTTAAAAACAATCCACATTTTTATGACAAATAACAGTTAAAGTAGGTTTTTGTTGATCTATCGCATAAAATACCCCACAAAAAACACAATACATACAAAAAGAAAGATACATTTTCTAAAAATATTGACTTTTCATAATGAAAGTGCTTGTTAAATAAAAAGCACAAGTATCAAATGCACTATTTTTTAATCTAGAACATAAAAACAGTTTATTTGAAAAATGTTAACATTTGCAAATAAAAACTATTTCACATCAGAGCAGATATGAATGACTATTTCACTGTACTGAGCTATTTCACAGACAGTTAGGTCAATGTGCTATTGCTATTTCTTTATTCTCTGATCCACTCCTTTGAATCCAGTTATTGTTTTCATTTTCTCTTCTTGTCAAGTTTAAAGGAAGCTATGATCCCAGATATACAAGCAAGCCTGGAGGTAGTTAGGACATGAAAGTGAGGTAAGAGAGACAAGAGATTCATTCATGGGAGGGTGATTCAAGGCATCTCTGTATCTCTGCAGAGCGAAACATGATCATTATTACTCACACACTGCTCACACGCAAGCTGGAATCTGTCCAATAGATGATAATTGAAAACACCTGGATTATAATGATCATTTTAATTTATAAGCTATCTGTTTCTGGCTGTTACAGGACAGTAACTTAAACCTTCATAGTCTTACTAAGAACCTAACAGAAAATAGATATTTTCTTTTTAAGATCTTACATTTTTAAGTCCATAATTCACTATTTTTATGAAGGAAATCGTTTGTTATACAGTTCACACAGACTTAAATCCCTCTGCTAATGTAATCTCTTTGTGCATTTTGATGTATTGTTTTCCTTTAATTTTCCGTTTTTAATTAACTCCATTTACCATAATGCCACGCGCGGTTACGTGAGCTGAGGGAAGCATGTGTCACAGTGCTCTGTTCAAACTATGGCTCATTGAAGCTGCAGCTCTTGACGGGGGAGTATCATAACAGCGGAGCAGCAGCGGAGAACATCGCCGCACTAAAGTATTTGGATGATCCAGCATCTTTGAGTCCTGATTGGAAATAATCTCCTGGATCCATTGTGGTTAAGGATTCATATATGAGAAGCTTAAAGAAGGAGTTTAAAAGAAAACATGTCATTTTTTAGCGCTGGCACGTGTGGAAAAGTTATAACTTCTGCCTTCATCTGTTCGCATCAGCTGATGGATTAAAACACAGTAAAACTATGGATCGATTTGAATGATATAGAGGAATTATGTTTCCCAGGATGAGTTGGATCTGTTCCTATCTCAGTGCTGGATCAAGTCATCTTAGGGACACTCCACTCTCTTGGGATACACGCGTGGTCCAGGGTGGTATGAGAAGATGTTTACTTTTTTGGATGTCTGTAACTTATTTATACTTGTGGATTTGGACGTGCCATAATCAAAAACGTATATGGGAATATCCTGGAGTATAACTGAAAGCTCATCGTAAGTGGATGTCCAGTGGTCGTTATGGTCAGTGTGATTTTCCTGGCCAAACAGGTATGTAAGTCAACCTCTTGCTTATTAGCAGTAAAATGTTATATAATAGAGTGTTATTTTTATATATACATAATCCTCCTTTTGCCTATGTGGTCAATAATGGTTCAGCTGTTTCTCTGCATCTCTATTTGGAATAATCTATTTTTTTTTCAGACTGTCTGTTTTGGTCAAAGGTTTCATCCTTATCTTCTTAACACACCCTTTTGGCCAAATTTTTTTCTCAGCCAAATTGCCCTTTAAGGTAAAATTCCAATACTGGATTTCTTAATATTAATATATTAAATATTAATTCCTAATGAAATAATAAAAAAAAAAAAAATTCCAAGCTACAATTTATACCCTGACAAGTAAAAAAACACTATTAGAATTTAACCATCCCATGGCTTAAATTTGCATCTAGTTGGTTTATTTAAAGAGAAAATATAATCTATATAATCTTACAGCTAATAAAGCCTGTTAAAAGAATTGGTTAAAGTCCAACTGTTTTATTTTCTTTTTGCTGGGAAGATTTAGGTCGTTCTTGTTTTCTCCCATTATCAAAAAAATAAAAAAAATAAATAAACATAAAAATGGGTTTATGATTAAGGCATAATGTCTTTTTGAAATAGGTCTCGTGTTATCCATTTCTTCAACAATCAGTTCACATTTGCTGTCTAATTTGTGCTTAAGAACTTTCCCTAAAAAAGGTGCAACGTTTTATAATACAACAAACTAACATATAAGCATGTTTTGTAACAATCTCAAATGTGCTGTTAATTTGCATTCAAATTGCTGATGTTATGTTTGATTCTACCAGAAGCACTGTTGCTAAAATTGCTAAAGCAAAATGCTTTTTGAAACTCTGAACTCTAAAGTCTCCCAAACACAAGTCTAATCACTGTCCTTAGCTGTAAGTTAATATTCATTCAATATTCAAACAATATCACATCAGCTTTACTACATTCTATTAGACACTTCATGAAACTTGCTAGAAACTAACATTTTTTTAACATCTTTGAAGAATTTGAATAAAAAAAAAAATCATACCTGTAATGCTCACCAAAATGTATATTTATAGTGTATGATATTCAGGTTCACCTGCTCTGACCATAGAGAATGAAGGCTGTTACGGACAGATACATCGTCAAAAAAGTCCTCTAATTAATTCTATTAACAGATGGCACATTTGATGTCATTGCAAAGAAAATTCAGACCTTAATACAGTGCAGCCATGCACCTGTTTAACATCTCAGCACTAACCTGTTGCAGGTTGTAGAAGATCACTTACAACAAAAATAAATGCATGCACAGTGTGGTTCTCTGTAAGCCTTCCCCTCCTTTACAGTGACTCAATTCAGGTTACAGTAACCTGGTTGTGTCTGTATTGTCCTCTACTGTTAAGTAACTCTCATAATGTCTGGCTCCCTCTACCTGACACTGCAGGTGTGTTTTCACTTTAAAGTACAAAACTCAACCTACTGTTAAAACGTGAAAAACAGCCCTACTGTATGCATGCATAGAGTAAGAAAACTTATCACCCCCCATCCAACTCTTGTATTAAAAATCTTCTCCAAACAAGACCCCCTTTCTCTGCTGAAGAGGGACCCTCTGTCTAATGCCAAGTGACTCTCATGGCCAGCATTGACGGTGGGACACTCACTGCACAAAGGGGGCTGAAGTGTCAAATAAACTCGGTCATAGCCCCCCGACACACAAGAATTCCTTTATCTGGCACCCTGGGAGGCAGACAAAGACAGACTCTGTGTCAGTGAGCAGGCTTTGACTAAACACAGAAGATTTTTTTACTCTTCTTCTCACAACTCTGGTCCCCTCCTTCTACCTCTGTCGTTTAAACAGAGGAGCGGGAATGTGTCTGTTGGTGTCACCCCTGCTTGCTCAGACTCATAAACTGAAAAATGGGTATTGGCTTTTGCAATGAAAATGTGCATTTGTAGACTTGTAGACTCTATGTTCGAATCTATAGTTCAGGATCGTAATGCTGGAATTCCATTTCACTTCACTCACTTTCTACATCCTGTCTGCACTGTAATATGATATACTTGTGGTGAACCACATCAGATATACCAGCTCTGGTTTTATTTTGCTTACCAATTTAGTGGACATCTCTCTTTTCCTGCACGTTTTGTGACTTATGGAACGAAGGATTTTACTTGTTTTTTTCTACTTGAATTATGATATGCGATTCCTGATTTGAACTGCTTTACTGTACCAAAATGTAACCATTAATTGATCAAGGAATTTACCCTTCTTTGAGTATTTATAGCTTTATGACTAGGTAATTCGGACCTCGTAGTAAACTTGGCTATTTTCAAAGTAGCCACAGAGATGTACCCCACCCCTTGGGCAAGTTAATACAGGCTCAAAGACAGAAAAATAGCCCCCCTTGCATAGTGCTTTAGGCAAACAGATAGAGTTGCTCTGGTGTAGCCTGTTAATGTTGTGTTTATGAGCTTAAGTTCAGTTTATCATCTCTGGTTTCCTGACTTTGAGCAAGCTTATTAAATGCTACTACATCACCTGAGCCTCTTTTTAAAGAATATTTATAACTTTATTTAGCTATTTTTAGGCAGATTATTGTTGTTGTTTGTTTTTTGCAGAAACAAATGAAGAATTGTACCATGTCATATACCTGTAGGAAGTTTGTACTAGAAGGAGAAGTTTTCCCATCGTTGGAGGTTATAGACCTCCATGCAAGCTATCTCTTGTGTATCTTTGCATACAGAGCGCTATTTTAGCTCAGCTCAAGTGTGTTTAGAATACTTTCTAAAGTTTGTCTAAACAGGAGAACTGTCATTTATTAGTCGTGCAGGAACAATGGGGAGCTTGTCTCAGGGGTAGTGGTGGTGTTGGGGGGCTTAGGTGGGGGGGTCGGTGGAGCCAAAGGAGGGTGGTCTGAGATTGGGCAGCAGCCTCGGACCAAGAACAAGCCCCTGTCTGATGAAGAACTGCTGACCCTTCCTGAGTAAAATGGCACCTTTGTTTCGAGGTGTGTTTGTGCCTATTTGTTTATGTCCGTGTGAAAGGGAGAAGTGGAGGGGTTTTGAAAAAGCTTGGACTGAGTGTTTTATTCCCTCTGTGCTCCATTTAGGTTTTTCATTCCCTTAAATTTTAAGATGGGCTCTTTCATTGTTTGCATATCTTGAAAACAGACATCCTCTGCACAGAATATAAAGGTTTTTATAGAGAAAATAAACCATGTTCTGATGCTCAGCTTTCACTTTATTTTTTACTCTTTTTTTTATAATCACATGCCCAAATTGAGGTGTCAGGATTCATCTCATAAAGCTACTTGTCACCAATGCCACACACAGCTACAGACTCCTCTGATGCTATTCACACCAGATCAGGCTTTGGAGTACTAATTAGCTATATTTTCACATTTTTCCTGGATCTCTGCCATAGTTGTGCCAGCATGGTTCTTTGTTTCCCTTTCGCCAGGCCCACAACAGTTTTTTCCCATCCGTAATGATACTCTTTAGTGAGGGATGCTTTAGTTTTATTTTTTTTACCGAAGTAAAGACTATGAATGAAGGTAGATAAGGAGAATGGAAGTTGGTGAGTAACAGCTGCAGATTTAAGATTTCCCACTGAGAAATTAGAACTGAATAGTGTTAGTGTTGTTGGATTAAGGATATTTAAACTGGTTTAAGAAACTTACCCTAAAGCTTGTGATACTCTAAAAGTTGTGTAGAAGGCTATCTATGGAGAATGCATTTAAGTAATGTTTAAACATAAGTTACTGGATGTAAAACAGCCTCATGCATTATTGAAAACTAACACCCCTAAAGTCTACACACTGTAGAGTAAACAAGCAAAGATGCACTGCACAGGGGCATCTCTGTCTGCACAGATCGACAGAAAGCTCTCCATTCACAGTTAGGCTCACATTAGCTGCACTCTTCACCACCCTATTTCACTTTAAGGACACCATGGTTGTGCAAATAGGAATGATGCATTCAAGCAGCGAAAATGCCTTTGACTTGCAATGCATTTAAAGAGGAAAAAGGAACAGGTAGCTTTCTCTAAATATTTGCAAACATCTAAAAATTCCTGACAATTTGTCCAACATTAATTTGCCTTGTATCTCTGTTTTGTATGTACATTTCCTCCCTGTGTTCCCCTTTCAAAATGGCCATGTTCTACTGAAGCTTTGACCATGGAAGGCCTTTTCTGCTGGTGGATAAAACAATATGTATCTTTTGTGACGTCCTATGACGCAGCAGACCACAGTCTTCCTTAAACTGCTTTTTGTGCATTCTATTGAGTATTACCTTACATTCAAATTTTCCTGTCATAAACAAGCAAGAGTCTAAACCATCTTTACATTAAATATAGTAAAAATGGGACTTGCCTTTATGCATTTATTTTATTATTATATTATTCTGTAAACTTTCAGCTGATAATAGGATGTGAAATAAAAGCTTTAATTAATGTTTTTTTTATTATTATTTTGACACCTTAAATGAAAGAGTCCTGGCAGTTAGTATGCGCAGACACCCATGTCTTAAACTCTGCTGCCCCCTTGTGTACATTGCATACAACGGTTTTACAGTACTAAAGTGAGAGATCTCTTCATTGCAATTCTGATTTTGTCCAGTTCAATAACTAAAACAGAAATCTGAAACCGGACAGATTATAAGGTGAAACCGTTTTATTTATTTATTCTTGTTTGTTTTATAAGACTGGGGTTTTGTTTGTAAAACTTAATGATTGTAAACTGCATTTTTTATGAGAAAATGAGTTATTTAAGCAAATGAAGAATTTAATGATAATCAGTGACATGCAATGAGTTAGAATTTCATTTAAATGTTTGTTTATTCCAGAAACTGAAATTCAACCACTGTAGCGAATTATACAAAATAATTTCACACAGACTGATGTTTTCAAACTTGTATTTCTATTCTGGCTTTTTTTTTTTTTTTGTTGACCACCAGCTAACAAATTCACAGCATTTAAAAATAGGATAATACATCTGACTAATGCAAACGTTTTTAATGCAAAGATTTTGGTTAAATCATTCCTAACATCTTCTTAAAGACGTAATTTCAAGAGGTACCTTTAATCTGCCAAGCAAGCCTTATTGGCTTTTATTAGCTTATGTAATCTCTCCCTCTCAGTGGTAGCTGAGCTGCTGCTCCAACAACCTGTACAATGAAAAGGGTTCGTGCCAACACAGCTTTTTTCTTCTTTTAAGACTCAAAAAAGGTCTTCAGCAGCTTCCTGCACTTCAAGATCTCTGTCTTCTCATCAGGTAGAGTTTGCTCTGATCTTTACAGTAAAAAGCCTAATAGTCGTTACTCCAATCCACTTAATTGTTCAGATGAACACTTAGTTACTTATAAGGGTCCACCAGCTGGACATCGGTTTGCTAGATGTTCAGCGATGTGGTGGTTCTGCACCTTCCTAAATCCACCACCAGCTCCTGTGGTCTACCTTGCATTGGTTAGGAGGTGGGTCTATATCCACTGTCTGAATTACCATCATCTGGGATCAGGCTGACTATAGTAGTCATCTTATAACTTCTGAAGATGACAGCCTCTAAAGGTGATGGGGAGACTGGCAACATGAAAGGTGCTAGTATAGAAAGTTGAAATAAATATGCAGATTAAGTGAGAGTGCATGTAACTTAAAATACTTTGGTAAAGTTTCCCATATTCAACCGTGAAAATTCACACTTGTTTCTAATTAAACTTGACTCAAGTAGCAAACTAAAGCAATGCAGGGCAACTTTATTTATACAACACCTTTCAGCCAAAGACAATTCAAAGTGCCTTTACAAGAAAATTAAAAACAACACAAAACAACAGCATCAATCAAGCAGATCAAAAAAAA
>JAUZNJ010034017.1:0-12907 GCA_034780135.1 Jordanella pulchra | reverse complement strand
AACCAGACACCGAGGTTCTAAGGCACGGGCACCGAACCGGTTCAAGAACCGCAGTTCTTTAGATGGAAAAGCCCCCAGTGTGTATAGGAAACAAAAAAGGAAGGAGTTCTAAAAGGGCTTGAGGGAGGACACATAAAAGAGAGGGATGGATAAAGGAGAAAAGACAAATGAAAGGAGGAACAGCAGGAACTACATGAAGGATGAACAGAGGAAAGATTGAAGGACACTAGGAGATGGGATGAAAAAGAATGTAGCAAGGACAATAGGAAGGAAAGAACAAAGGCTACTGGCAAGAAAGAAAGAAATGCCTCTTTTCAATTGGTAATTTATCCGTTAAGGTCAGTTCACTTTGGATTGATTCATATTCCATTACAAAGAAGTGGTACCTCAATCTGTCCTAACAATACTGCTCTACATTGTGGTTTAAAGAGACATCGCTACAACAGCCTGGTCCATCTATGATTATTGTCAGACTCAGAGGAAAAAAGGAGAAACAAGGAAGCCTGTGGACAGATAATGAAGCGATCTGGATACGTACAGGATAGAGATCTAATGAAAGGATACGAGCTACAGCACATAAAGGTGAGCTAATGCTACCCCCTGCTAGCTTGTTATAACAGTGCTTGCATACATAAGACAAGCGAAAAATGATTTAAGATATTAGTTAATAAAATAAAATATGACTAGAGACAATTTCCTCTAAATGATCAGTGGTCGACTGCTTCATTGCGACTCAGTGGTTGGAACAATAGGCAAGCCGACACTAGAAAGAGTAACAGATCCATCAAATGGTTACAAATGGAAACATAGAAAAAATGAAATGATCCGTATGTGAATTGTTCTAAGTTGGTTCCACAGGAAAGGGGCAAAAATAAAAAGGATGAAAGGAGGGTATAACTAAGGACAGAAGAAACATTTGGAAGAAAGAAAAGACCAACAGCAAGCACGCAGGAAACAAGGAAGAAAAGAAGGGCAAAAGGAAAGGAAGGAAGATACAGGAAAGAAAGGGAAGAAGGAAGTATGAAAAAAAAGGAAAAACAAAGAGTAGGTGGAAATGACCGTTTTCAAAACCACTGTTTTAGGGCTTCTCACCCGGATTTGTTTGTTTTCTTCTCGTAGCCTCTGCACCTCCATTTGCAGCTGTTTGCACTCCTCCATGATCTTCTTCACCTCTCCGTCATCCAGTGAAGCACTGGAGGACTTGGGCGCCACATGGTGCTCAGTCTTAACAGAGGTAGAGGAAGACACAGTTTTGTAGCTTTCATTCTCATGCTGTGGAGAGAGTGGGTGGGCGGGGCGGGTGGAATGACAGCGAGGGAAGAAGAAGGAGAAATGGAAAAAGAAAACATGCCAACATGGCAGGGAGTGAGATCCAGGAACAAACATGAATGAATACAAACATCGTGTAATGAATGACGGAACTTGTTGCTGATGACAGGACACTGAAATATGAAACGCACCAGGAAAAACTCATTTCGAAATGATGTGTTGTTTAGTGACTACTGAATGTGAGACGTGCTTTAACAGCTCCCAGTGTAGCGTCTGAAGGAGAAAACATGACGCAATGGAACAAAACTAACTTCTACTTACAGCTTTGTCATTTTCTAGAGGCATCTCAAATGTACATCTTAGCTTTGAATCCATCAGCTCCTCAGGCTTCGCCTCCTTCCACTGTAAACACAAACGCAGACAGGATTCACTAAAGGTTCAGTCAGACTGCAAACATTCATACAGCTCCTCAAATATAGGCAACATCACACAGAACTGCTCAACTTAATTACTGCCGAGTTGTTGCACAAGAGTTAACACATTCTAATATCTCTGAAGAAGCAATAAAAAAATGACAACTAGTATTTCAAATTGGAACACACCAAATAGATTGCATCAATCAGCCACCCGCCCTATTTGGAGAAAGATGAGGAAGCAGTGCAGCTAAAGTCAAGATGATGAATGGAGACGACTCAGCCACAGAAAGCTGTTGTGCAAATACTTTAGAAGGATGATTATTGTTCAGACCATTTCTGGTCTGCTTCTCTTGTTGTCTTCCATATTTGCAGGCTGCTGCTCTTCTGCCAATAAAATACCAAATGCTGAGTTCTACTGGGAACTCTGATATGATTGATTCAGGGAGCAGGAAGTACACACTGCTTCCAAATGATCTGGAACACACTTCCAGGTTTGAAAGGAGAAAAAAAACTGGAAGACGACGTCGATGGAGAAAACTGACTGGCTATAGGGAACGTCACTGCCGTCTGGGGTGATAATTAATGATTTTGGTTCATTGTAACAGAAAATCTCACTTATTGCGCCTTTAAGTCTTTTAAATAACCTATTAAATCAGGACTGATTTAACAACTTTGCCTCCAAACTTCCTGCTTTGATACTCACAACTCCCTCCATGTCAGTCATGTCCCTGGGAGCCAGAATGGACTGCACCATGAATTTATGTTTACTCTTCTCATTGGGGTCGTACTCAAACGGCTGTAGCATAACTGTGGAGGAAAAGGAAGGAGAAGATGAAACAATCAAAACTGGTGATATTCAACGTCTTCAAAATCTATGCATGTCTAATGAGCAAATGTTTACCAAACATACACCACAGTGATAAATATCATGGGTCAAGGTGTGTTAGCCTATCATAAACACAAATAAAGAAATTAATTAGAAATTAGTAGAAGGATGTACTGGAAGAATGAATAAAGAAAAAGATTGTCCCTCATTTCTTATATGTTGATAACATTGGTCTCCCACCCACACAAAATACCTTATAATGATCAAAGGCCTGACTGGAGTTGAGAGAGAGAGAGAAAAAAAAAAACTGCAACCCTGATAAACTCTATAAGACCCTTTAAGCCTGAAGCTAAACTCCTGATTAAAAATCTTGAGACCTGCTAGAAAAAAATGCAAGATATTTCATTTAGCACAACTGGATCTTAAGAAGGAAGGATTTACTGTGAGTAGAGTTGTATGATGACAAAAGAAAAAATATGAGCAAGTTACAACACTTTCAACTATTTATTAAAAATAACAAAGTTGACCCATACTGTTCACTGGACCTTTAAAAGGGAGAAAATCTGCACAAACGTGTGGATTCCTGGTATTTGGACTCTAGTGTTTATACTGTCCACACTTTCTGGTGGCAAAGACAAAAGAGTGCAGGGGCTGTAAAAGCATGGCGTCCCCTCAACATGCTGCTGAGACACAGTCAGTTTGAAATTCTTTAGAAGGGTGAGGAACAAAATCAAGAGACAGATCAAAAACACTTTTCCTGGCGTGGAGCTATAGGATCCAATTAGCTCTCCACCAAGGCATAGGGTGCGTTCCTTGACCAAACAAAGGCTATTATAAATAAATGACCAACAAACAATCTCTGTAGTGGAATGGCTTCGAAAACAAAAGCAAGAAAATAAAAAAGTCATCCTCATAGCCAAGTTGTCATTTAATGTGCCACAAAACTTCCTGGTTCCTAGAGCTAGTCATTATTATTAGTCCTTTTGAAACTTTGATTTCTGTTTTGAGGGGGATTTCATTTTTGTTTTTGAGGTCTGGACTTGGAGCCACAGTTTTTTTTTTTTTTTTGTTTTTTTTTAAAGATCTTTTTTTAAAAGAATTTTTGTTTTTCCATTCATTTTTTTGACATTGTAAAGTCCTTTTCATTTGTAAAGATCCAATAGTGCAATGTGAAAAATGTTGCCATTTTTTAAAATGGTCTCAAAGGTCATAGTTACAACTTTTACCATCAAAACAATCTTTTAAAAATAATGTACCAACAGAATGTGGCTGGATAAAATCATTATTATTTTTAATTGCACTGGAAAAATACATATAGCAGACAAAGATTTTTAGAAACATTGAAGGGTCCAGAGTCTATTAGTATTTGCTTCTGGTTAGATTCTGCACCAATAACATTAGGAGGTTGAAGTTATACGAGACTGGTTGCTACATCCTAGTAGCTGTGATAAAGCTGAGAAATGGCTTTTTCTTTGCATTTCTCAGATTCAAGCCCAAAAACAGAAATGGAAACGAGTGCGAGCATCTGCAGAGCTTTGGAGAGTTGGTGCCAACCTAAGGAAGCAGAAGGACTCAGAAGCAACACAGAAGTTGTGGATTTTCTTCAGAACAGTGAAGTTAAATGTTTGCTAAGGATTAGCAGAACTGGCAAGCAGCTGGCAAACTGTACAGATTGAGAGGGGGGAACTCCAGAGCGCCACTTACTGGCCTGGAAGAGGTAAACTTGCAGCAGGTGAACTTGTAACCATCTCTTAACGTTTGATTAGGAGTGTGAAATATTGAAGACCAATTTAAAAGGATTAAACACTGGGTTTTAAAATTTGGGGAATGATTATTTTTTCTTGCACAAGAGGTATAAATATGACCTTTTCTTTTGTCACTAGTTTAGGTTAAGATGATGAATAAATTCAACCTTATCAGATCCTTTTGAAGACAAATGTTTCTTTATGTTTTATTGTAAATCAGATTAGAGTACTAAACTAATTTTAGCCTTTTAAAATTCAATCAAATATGTTTTACAAACCAGAAACATTTATGGAAGTTCCAGCGTCGATGATGCCACTGTTCGGACGCACACAGTATCTGCGAGGTGCGGTTGTCTTAACTTTGAAACAGACATTTCGGTCTGATGGGTTAGTGAGCTTCAGTGTGGCGGTGACGACATCTGTAAATGGGCCTGCAGAGGACACAAAAATAGGCCGGTAATTCAAAGGTCTGTGTGAGGGTTTCTGCTAACAGCCTGTCACTGAAATTTAAATGATATTTAACTGTTGTGAAAAAATTCATATAAAGAATGGAGATAACATCTGAATGTTCACAAACTTGAAGCTTTCCCCCCCCCAAAAAGGTGTTTGCACAGCAGTTGTACATGTGATGACAGTCCAGACAAAGAGCCTTATGCCAGAGACGCACCGATCAATGGGCCAGACATAGATATCGATCAGTCAGATAGGGAAAGTTAAGATCTTTCAGCCTGATCCATTAGAAACATCAAAACTAAGAACTCAGTCTTTTTCAGTCTATAATGTATCACCCAACAGCATGTAATATTATGGGTCTAATAAAGAGAAGTTCATAGCAACATACATTTTAATACACAAATTATATCAATTCATGAAGGACTTTGTTTTTTTTTTACCTATTCAAAACCTGCATCATATCTCAAAGAAACTGAAGCACATTTTTTATGCAATTTGTCTAATTTTAATAAAAACAATTAGAATGTCCAGGTAGGAATCAAGAAGAAAACCCCAAATCAAACTTTACTGCTGTCAAGAACAACAGCAGTATCTTTAATGTTACTATTCCACCCTTAATTTGAATTGGCAGCAAAAAACATACAAGGATGGAGTCAAGAACCTGCTGCTTTTAATCCCATCCTATTCATGGAGTTTTTCTAAATAAAAAGCTAATCTCTTACGAAGAATCTGACTGTGTCCAGTGTTAAAGCTCTTCATTACTGTGTGTGCTTCCTCTGTTGGCTCATCTTAGCATTAAAGGAGCTGCAATAATCAATCAGAGAGCACAACCCCTCTTGAACCGATCCAATAAAGCTAGTCCTGCACTCAACCCATAGGTACAACAACATGAAGTCCCAGACTGAATGTGGAAAAAAAGATTATTACTAAAAAAAAAAAAAACATGCAAAATCTCATTTCATAACCAGCCTGTTTAAATTCAGCAAAGTAAGAGAAGAAAATCGGCTCATTTTGAACGATAAAGCTTTCAGTCTGAGCTTTCAAGCTTAGGTCACTGGGCATGGTAATTAGGCTTAGCAATGACAACCTGTTTGTAGAAAACGCTAGAAAAGCCACTACTTTGTAGACTTGGGTTGACAAGTCAAACAACTAAAATCAACCTAAAGAATCATGCTACAAAATAACTATTTTAAGTGTATTTAACATCCCGAAATTGAAAGCCAAAGTAAAGGAAGCAGATATGACAACTGCAGTAATGGTATGGATGGCCCGTCCTGACGCTGCAATGACAGCTAGCAATTCACCTAGCCGGTGGAATATACTAAACATCCGTATTTAACTAAATGCTCATTCCAGTAGCTTATATCCATCTAGTACAACATACAATGAAAAAAAACAGCACGTTATAGGGGCACAACGCTACCACAGCTTGCGGCTAGAGACTAGAGCTAGCTGCCAAACTTCGGCCCTGCCCTCGGCTCCAACGTTACCTCTGAATTTGAGTTCCTGTTGCGGCTCTAGCACCAGGACTTGTTCTGCTCTGGCCATGTCCCAGGAATTCTGTCTATCGTGACTGCAAGAGCAACGACAACCGTATAATGCGGCAGAGAACCCTTAAGAAAGAAAAATAGCTGGTTCCTGGAGTAAGTAACACGGCTTTCCACTAAGGGAAGCAGAGCCGTTAAGATTGACAGGCTTGCTCACTGAGGGCCACCGACAGCTGTTGGGGAGCTAACGGCTAGCAGCGGAGAGGAAAGAGCCGAAATAACGCGATGACGTCACATACCGTTACGCTAACAGGAAATCGGCCGGTACACAAGTTCAGAATAGTGAAGTCGGATGTTATCTCAATTTTTTTTTTGTATGAAAAAAAATGAAACTCAAATATATTTTAATAATGTTTTCGGAATGAAGCCATAGCAGAAAAAAATATTCATTAAAAGGGCATTGAATGGGTTTTATATGTTCTGATGTAGGTCTAATGAAAAATAGTTGGAAGCTCTAATTACTTTTATGGCTTCACTATCTAGATTTCTAAGGGGACGTATCTGACTATTGAAGCATCCTGGTGCCTCACTTCATATATACAACCATCCGTACTGTCAGTGAAACAGGCCACAGACTGGTCTGGAACATTGCTAAATACACGTTTTTCTTTTAAGGACATTTTTTAAAAGAAATTTTTTTCCCCTCATATTTACTATGTGTTTTTTTAAAATATGTAGGTATATGTGCCTTCTAAGCTGTGAGTCTCTGCAAAATGTTGTGGATTTATACTGACAGTAAATATTCTTGAAATTATTGTGATTAAACCCAACATATAAAGCAGGGAAGTCAAGCTCATATCACCTCTAAACATGCAATATAATAACCTGGTAAATGCCTGCATTTACTTTATATTTGATAAAACCCAATGAAACAGCAATAGATGACACGACTCACCAAATCTCTGTGTTTAAAAGACCTTGAATTATGTGCCTCTAAACTATACAATAGACCAGTGAAGAAAACGCCAGTCCTTTTCTCTTTTGTTCGGAAAAGGATCTTCAGACTGAAAGGCTACAGGTGTAATCTGTGCCTTGAATCGATCTGCGTAGGGTGGTGGCTCGAGAATCACAGACTACATCTGCAGCTGTGAATCTTCCCCAAACTCTTGAATAGGATTTGTTTCTCCAACTCCCTCGAGGCCTGTAGCTATCTCTTTACATGCTCTTTTTGACAGATGTTTTTCTTCCGGAAAACTTTCTGTTAATATGACTGGATACAGTACTATGAGAACAGCTGATTTCTTTATCAAAAATATTTGGTGGCTCCCTCTCGTGGTGGGTGCCGGTAATTGCTGATGTCAAGTTAGCGCTATTAATGTTTTTGTTGGCCATAAAACAATTCTATATTTAAAATAGATTTTTCCTTTGTAATATTCAGTTTCTTTTTTTCAATTAGCTGTAGATGTGAAATCTTTAAAAGGTTGACCAGCTCACAGCTAACCTTCTTCTGCCGTTTGTTTTCCATTTTCACATCCAAACCTCCCCTCTGTGGGACAATAAAGGTATTTATCAAATTGTCTGTAAACACATTGCAAGAATAAGAGCAATATGATGAATATTTTTTAAAAAGTGTTTTTATTTAACAACAGCAATGATTATTAATGACCCCCCTTTTAACTAAAGGATATCATCTCATTTATAAATACGTATTTTCTAAAAATCTTTTTAAGATTTTGAGACTGTATTTTGGCTACAATAGGGGGTTGAATGGTGGCATAAAACAGGCCTGTGTTGGAATCTCAGCATTAAGTATGCTCTCTCTGGGTACTCTCACTGCATCTGTACATGATTATTTATTCCAGGGATGTGAATAATCTTTTGCTTGACTTTTGACAATACATTTCTCAAGGACTTTTGGGTAACCTTTAGAAAGACATTAGTCACCATGCAAAAAAAAAAAAAAAGTTTCAGATTTGATATTATCCCCAGCAGATGCATGTAACATTTCGTAGAGGACTCCAGTTGAGAATCGTTGCTTTCCGCTGCATTGACCTATTGGATCTTAGCACAGTACTCCAGCAGCTGCATGGCGGACATGACAACTTGCAGAGAGTGGAGAAAAGGAAACATTTTACAGATTAAAGGAAGAATATCTCCTCTTATATTTCTTGCAATTCTTCTCAACAAAAAAAAATCTCCATTGAATTAGACACAGCTTTTTTTGTAAACAAAAAAAAAGTCAAATATAGGCAGTGAAGTTGCACTAGATTAAAGAAAAAGATGAAAAAAGAAATGTGATCGTAATAATAATTTGATTCTTATAGCTGCAGGTAAATCTAACTATTTAATCTTTCTGTATTAGAGCAGTTGGATTTATTTGGATCTTATGAACTTAGATATTTGACCTTTTTACTACTTTAACTGCTTGAGATAAAGATACACAATCCTTTTTATAGCGAAGGTAATTTCATTTACATTTTTTAACTCAAAAGTACGCCAAGTGATTAATTTTTTTACACTTTGGTTAACATCATTGGTTATATTAATGAATTTTAGTGATTACAGTAAACAGTTAAGGAAAAAAGAAGTTTAGCAGAAAAATCTGAATATTATGTAATACCAATAAAAACTTATATATAGAAATATCTCATTTATTGTACAGTATCTGCAATTACAATCCACCCGTTTCTTTAGGGTTTAGGTCTGATTAGTTTGTTGCTCATTAAACAATGTTGCTACCAAGTCCTGGTTAAAAAGAAACTGAGAATCTCCATTAGGCTTCTCGGCAAATTGAAGGATGAACTACTCTCCACACTTCCTCAAAAATGCTGACTTTTTTTTTGAAAAAAATGTAGTGGATTAAAAGAAGCTTCTGGTTTACTCCCCTTCCACAACTCTGTACTAACGTTTCAGGTACAATCCTCATGGGAGTTATCGCTGATGCACTTATATTCTTCTAGTTTTTCCTTCCACTTAGCTTTCCATAATAAAACTCCAATATGGTCGTCAGAAACAGCTACCTTCCTAAACCAATCATATCTGTGGGCAAGTTTCTGAGAAATGTTTTAATTTCAAAACATCAAAACAACATATTGCTCTGCGTGAGTTTAGTTTTTTTTTTTCTATATGCAACGTTTCATTCACAATCTGCACTTTTTCCCAATGAATTAGGTTATTAGGTCGAAGATTAAAGTTGCTATGGTTCAATAAGTTTGTCATTAGAATGAGTTTAAACACTGGATTTCATGTTTATGGCAATGGAAAACACATGGAAGCCACTGCCAAATACTTTCTATTGTTTTCTGGGAGCTATTATTGGGAATAAAGATTTTCTGGTTGTTTTTTAAAGCAGCTATATTTTCAGTGTTGTGCTTGACAACCTGAGGGCCTCTGATCAGAAATTCTGAAATCGATGTTTGCTGCAATCATCAGACTGTGGATCTGGAGAGAAAGTTTTTGGTAAACAGAACTTTTCTTTGGTGATGGACTAAAAAAAACATCTTTCCCAACTAATAAAAACTAAGGGAAAATCAAAACAATTAAATAAATCTTATATGTGTGAGGTGAGATTTGTGCTGCTGCCTGCATTTTTGGGACAGGCCCGTAGAGGTTTGGACCCAAAATAAAATAACCCATTACTGCTGAGCTCCATGCAAGATAAATCAGATATAAGGTCAAAGATGTGTTTAAAGTGTACAGGTTGTCTGCTTGGTAAGAATAAATGAAATTGATTTATTTTTCTCATAATTTCTTGCTTTTTTGGTTGCCTTTTTCAGTACAAACATGTCCTCTTTAAGCATTCCTCCCGTGCATCTTCCAAAAAAAAAAAAAAAACCAAAAAAAGCTCTGTGCAGAAAAAGGAAAAAACAAACGAAACCTGAACACAACTTCAGTTGAACGGATTTAACTTATAGCAATACGCACACTATCAAGTGTACAATTTGTCAAGGTTCATTTGATTCTAATAAAATACTTTTTTTTTTTAAACACATACATTTCTTATATCTATCTTTTTGGGGTATATGGATCCAAAAATAGACATTGAAATCAAATGAGAGAAAAGGGGTTTGGTGGGAAGGAGCGAAAGAGAAAGAAAAAAAAAACAAAAAAGCTATGCGTGGTTCTTCCCATCATCTCTGAGAAGAGGAAACATGGACAGAGAGCAAGGTAGGGAGGATGGTGAGGAGTCAGGAGGATTGGCCAAGCTATACAGCGCAGAATGACACCCACTTTAGCTCATTACACACGTACAGTCGTGATCAAGGCACAGGGATCTTCTAAAAGTTAATTCTTTTTTTTCTTCAATAAAGTTGTACAAAATAATACATTTTACAGTCTGTACAAGAATAATAGTTCAGCAGTAAAGTAAAGTTGTACGTACAAAGAAGCAGGAGGTCAGGGGAGGAATGATGGGAGAGGAAAGGAAGGGAGGCGGCTTAACCACATAGATACATTAAAAGAAGAAAAAAGGAGGTTCTGGTTGGAGTCTGCTTCTCTAAAATCCTAGGTTGAACATTTCATTCTCGCTTGAAACAAAAAGACGTAGCTGAGGGGAAGAGGTGGAGAGGAAGAAGGGAGAGAAAATAAAGGTGTGGTTGGGGGGGGCAAAAACAGAAAGGATGGACACACAAGACACAATGTCTATACAGACAAAAAAACAGCTGTGGAGACAGTAAAACAGGATGAGAGTTCTTGTTAATTTATATGGTACTGTACTGCTGGAGGACGCAGTCTGGTCTTTGATTCTGCAAAAGTTGGCATTTTTAGATATATATATATTTTTAAACTGAATATATTCTCCTTAGTTTGGCTCCACTGCCAACGAGGCAGAGTCGGGTGGCAAAACAGCTCAGGAGTCAATGCAGTTATTTGGCCAACAACCCACCCACCAACACCCCACAAAGGTCCGCTTTAGTCTGAACTCGATCCGTCCAAGTCTCCAACATGAGGATGAATCAGCTGAGACCTCAACAAGCCGAGCAGCTGGAGGACAGATGGGAGGATCCAGCCGCTGGTGGCAGAGAGCAGCGTCCGTCCACTGGAGTTAAAAGTCCACTGAGTGACCGCAAGGTTCGGTGTACATGGTCCTGAGCACAGTGCTTGTGTGTTGGTTTTGTTTTTATTCTTTTTCCTCCTTCTTATATGTTTAGTTAGATACAGTGTTCTGCTGATCTATAGTGACACATTTATTGTCTTTTTGCAGTAATTCAACAGCTCTTTCTGTTTTTAGCTCTGTTGGTTTTCATCAACACAAATGTAACTAAATCTCTAAGCTGGGGAACTCAGTCCGGCCTGGGCCGCTGTGAGATGGGTGATTGAGGACAATACTTGACGTCAGAAAGGTGAGGAGCTTGGAATATGGCTGAAGCTGGAGATCTCAAGCCTTTATTTTAATTCTCTTTTCATCCCCTGTAACCCCTTCGTCAAATCCCTCATCACATGGGGACGTTGCATCAGGGGTCCTCCTGGGTTTAGGGTGTGTGTACTTTGTCCTTTTTTTTGCCGCAGCCACTAGCAAACATCCGTGGAAGAGGAGAGTCCAGAGACCCAGTGATCAGCGTCTTTTTCTGTAGTCTGTTTTTTTCTGAGAAGACGTTTTTTGGGGCGTTGCCATCACAACAGCTCATACTGCCGCAGGTGCATCCGCTGGATGATGTCTCGACAGTCGTTGAAGACCCTGCGGATGTTTTCCGTGTCGACAGCGCAGGTGAAGTGGGGGTAACAGTAGTGCCTCCCATCTGCGCTTGCTGTGCTGATCCTCTGTAGAAAGTATGGAAAAAACAAAACAAATTGATGGTTTCTCTGCTTTGCACAGATGTGATGACCGTCATCTTTGTGGTGGCTTTCAAACTTACTAAGAACTCGTCTCTAATGAAGTACTTTGCTCTTGTAACACGAGGATCCTCTCCAGGTTCCGGTGTCGCTGTCGGATCAAGAGATGAAACAGATTATCTAAGGAATGATGAAGCGTTGAGGGTGTGTAGAACAGGACGTTAAAGGCAGAATGTCTGCTGTGTTTCACAAAAAAAAATGTTTATATTAACATTAAGCTGAACTGCACTTTCTTACGTGCAAAATCATTTACTTTCCTAGATCGTAATATATTTGTTTTCTTCTCCTGACAGTTTGTAAAACTTTCCCGACAAGCAGCAGAGCAAGACATTCACCTACTATGTTTCAATTGGTTCTAGTTCTGCAGCTGTTGACTTTTTGGCATCCATACCAACTTTAATAATGAGTATTTTAAATCTAAACCCAGCTGTACATTGTTTAAGGTACAGAGCATCATCTAATACCTCTGAGTGTCACTGCTTTAGCATCTAAATCACAGCCTGTTTAAATACATTCATCTTGGAGAACTTAGCTACCAAAGAAAAGAAGAAAGGAACAAGATGACAAATATCGGTAAGTGTGTATTAATCTGTTGATTCTGTCAGTAATAAATAAACTAACATACATATACACACATATATATATATACACATATATGTATATACACACACATATATGTATACATATACACATACATGTATACATATACATACACATCTATATACATACATATATATACACATCTATATATACATATATACATATATATATATACATACATACATATATATACATATATACACATACATACATATACATATATACACATACATACAAATACATATATACACATACATAAAAATAAATATATAAAAATAC
>JAUZNJ010034016.1:0-12907 GCA_034780135.1 Jordanella pulchra | reverse complement strand
TATATAAATTTTGTTTCCATTTTTTATTATTTTTATTTCAGGAGTCTTTGTATTTTTTTTATTAATTTCAACTTGTAAAGGCAGATGTTTTTTCTTTATTTAATGGGAGCTTTATGTAAACTTTTAAGTACAACTATTATATAACATGCTGGATATGTGTATTTTACTAGAAAAGCATTTAATCAAGACATATTTTCGAATTATAGAAGTTGATTTTCTTTTGAAAAATTATAGCTGGATATGTCAGCTGTATCCACAGTAGATAAGCACCTTTGTACTTTAAATGATAGTCAATGTTAAAACTTTTGACGATAACTATGAGGTTCAATTTTACAAGAGAAACATAACCAAATAAAAATAACCTCATTAGAATATTGATACTTTAAAAAATTACTCCCATCCATTGCATTTTTTTATATATTGTTGTTTTAAAGCCATAAGCTTTAATGCATTCTATGGTTTTTGGGTTTTAAATGTGACAAAACCAACACAAAGTAGAGCACATGTGTGAAATGGTGGGAAAAAAATATTCTTTACAAACAAAAATCACTAAATGTAGGCGTGTCAGAAAACACTGACTTGAGTTAAAGCTTGAAGTTCTACAAAGTTTTGACTGAAAAGCTTGCCACATTTTTTTAGATTTACCATTTTCCTCCAACCTCACACATTACTTTGTTAATTCGTCACATAACATACCAGTAAAGTATAGTGATGGTAGCTGCAATTATAAAAATGAGGATGACATTAAATATCCAATCATGCTGAATGAATGATGCTATTTCTCCAGACATTTCAGGAAAACGAGAAGCTGAACAGCTTCTTCTCTGTGCTCTCCACGAACATCGCTAAAAACGGAAAACACTTTGTCTCTACCATTGAAGGTTAGTAGAATATTTTTGTGTGAAAATAACAAACCGAATTGTTCCTCTTGACCAACTTGAGTGGTCATTATTGCCTCATTTTTATTCCTCCTGCCCTGTCAGGTAAAAGGTATCCTTTCTATGGAGTGCAGTGGCACCCAGAGGTGAACCGCTTTCAGTGGGACAGAAGGCGGAACTTTCCTCACTCCACTCATGCAGTTCAGTTATCATCCCAGCTGGCTGAGTTTTTTATCAACGAAGGTGAAGCATTGCTGACAATACTGATCTTTTACTGGATCGTTAGACTGAGTTGGAGTATTTCAGATGAACAAACATAATACAGAACAGAGGAATTTGGACAAACATTAGTCTTTTTTTTATTCATCTCTGATCATAAATTAAACTCTATAATTGACTTTAATGATCTTTGCTTGGTTTAGGACGGAGGAGTTTACATCACTTTGACAGTCCTGAGGAAGAAGATTCCTCATTGATCTACAAGTTCACTCCTGTCTACACTGCAAACTTTACTACCTACGAGCAGATTTATTTCTTCTAAAGTTTTGTAATAGCTGTCAAACACTGCCAGAGGATTTGTGTTTGCATTAGTGGAAGTCTGTATGTCTTTTTAAAATGTGAGGAATTGGCTCAAATTTGAATGAAACTTAAAACATTTGTTTTAGGATATTAGAGAATTGAAGCCCATGTTAATAATTATATAAAAGGGGTTAATACTGGAGACTCTTAGAAAAGGGGTGGGGTTATTTTTTACCCCCCAATTAAAAGAATATTGTACATATTGTATGTTTAATAAAATATTTCAATCTAAGTATTTTTTTATGAATGTGTTTTGAATAAAGTGTAAAGAGTTTCTTTAATGAACCTTAAACCATATAAACATGAAGAGTTAGCTTTAGCCATCTGGAACCCAAGCTGAAATATTAGTAGAAGTCTTTTTGTTGTGTTTATTGTTAGCATCTGTTACCAAAATAATAAAGCATATTTACATTGTGAAAAAACTGTGCAAAGATTAAAATTAGAATACACATGGACGATACATATCACATAGTTATCTGCCTCTGGAGATTTAAAAAAGAAAATCCTGTTTATTGGAACAGTAGAAACAGAATTTCAGATCCTTCACATGTGGACAAATGTGGCAAATATTTGTTTGCTGTACGAAATGTTGATTATGTTTATCGGCTGCTGTGTGTTCAAGCAAAGCTTGCAGTTAAAATCAATGAAGTGCTGAACTTAAATGATCTTTTGAAAATAATGATTTATGAATTTGCACTTGCTTCAACTACTACTCAACAGCTGCAGTAGCCTTTTAGCATCATTAGGAAACTTTTTGGGTGCAGTGGGTAGCGCTGTTGCCTTGCAGCAAGAAGGTTCTGGGCTGATCCTGGCCTGGGGTCTTGCTGCATGGAGTTTGCATGTTCTCTACAGGTACTCTACAAAGGTTTAATGGTTCTAAAGTTTCAGGAACATCAAAAGATGTTTATAAGCCAAAAATGTTAAAGCTGGGCCTCTTTTGGTCCTATTTAGACAGGGAGAACAGATTATAGCAGGGACAGGCAGCCCGATAAAATCTACAGCAACCACTACGGTTGATGAAGTTCAAGCGTAGTGTCAAATCATAATCTTAACAATGTGTGCATTCCCATGCTGGATGTGTAGAGTTGATTGGGATACCAATTCTGGCAATATGGGATGAAATAAAACGCCTGATGTTAGAACAAATACTGTTTATTAAGTACAATATAGAGAAATTATAATATAAAACACATATATAGATTTAAGTACTAAATTTCACATAGGAAAATGTTCATAGATAATTTTCCTTCTAGGTATAGTCTTTAATGATTACACCTACACTCCATTTTCTATTTCATTTTTATTACAAGTATATGGTTGGCAGTAGTTTTTAATGGGATGACAACATTTAGACACCGTGAAACAACGAGAGTTTTTAAGGAACGTGTTGAGACGAACAAGGAGTTGTTGGCTTTCACAGAAAGGAGTAGACACTGCTTTGACATAAACGGTCGTGTTTTATTTTATTTTTTTATCAGTATCGCTGGCGATATTCTGCTATAACATATGAAGGGAAGAATAAAACAGCAAAGCTATTCTTTCATAAACATAAAACCTTGCAAATTTCACGTTCACGTTGGAATTGAGGCGGAGTGAACTCGGTCAGCTCTTCCTACTCTGCGCGCTCCCGACGAGGGGGGACACACATTTTCGTACCGTGGCACGACAGCGGCTGCTGATTGGTCTCCCCGCCCGTCATTAGCGGCCATCGGGGCGGGAGCAGAAAGCAGAACCACTGCTGTGGCTTTCTCCTCTCACTCAGACGCTGCCACTGCCACTGGGTCACTGCCATGCCGGCTATTAATAAACGAGGGCGAAATGACGAAATAGCTTATAATAAAAACAACAACAATTAAAAATCATCTCAGTTTCTGCTTTTCCTTTCTGTAGAGATGATCCTTCGTGGTTATGGCAGGCCGTTTGACATTTATTAAAAGCGCTCTCCATATGTTTTTGTTTCTCCTCTGAGGACCACTCATCGGGTGCTATTGTCTGGTTCACCTTTCACCCAGCTGGTCTGCTGTCATCCAAGGCTTTTCAGCGCTTTTATCCGCACAGGCGTCTGCGGTTTGTTGGTAAACACGAACCCGGCGGCAGGGACTCCCTCTGGTGCATTGATGCACCCCTTTCAGTGGTGTAACGGTGAGCATTCATTTATATTAACATCTCCGTTTGTCTCTAACCTTTATTGTGACAGGCGGGGTAGACCTTTTATTTTTCTAAACAGAGTGACGTTCCATTCTGATTGCATTTCATTTTTTATACATGTCCTAATATGAGTAAATCACTGCTTGTTATGACCTGGATCATTTAGGATGTTTATAATTCGAAATAAACAGTCTATGAATCCAGTATGGTAGAAATTTATATTCTAAAAATGATAATTTTATGTTTTTTTCTCATTTTAAACATGAATTCTAGCTGTTACAACAGTTTAAATGTTTTGTGAGAGAGGTCACTGTTGATCTAAAGGACCTGCAGCTTATTACTTACATTAAAAACCCTCCTATATGTATTTTTAACTCTGATATTTTAAGACATGTGTTAGCTTAAAGTTTCTTCATCCCTTATGTGATTAAATAATTGATTGAAAAATGGTTATTTAGTGTTTTAATACTGCTTTCTGATAAAAACATGTCATAAACCGTTTATTTTCAGGTTGTTATCCCAACAATACCTCTATAATTAAAGTTGAAATTATTTAGCGCTTTTGGTTTGCTTTGCAGGATGCAGACCTTTTTAATCAGTGTTCTTCCAGCAGGGATCCACACAAAGTCAGCTTTTGTTCTCTCTTTGCAACATCTCACGGAAATCTTGTTAACACAGACTCTCTCTAACTATGAACTATCACTTTCACCACTTGGCTTGGGGCACTCATGTCTGAATGGTGGTTAAGTTTGCAAAACTTCTCATTCCAGTTTTGAGTCTGCTGTGACCCCCTCCTCTACAGTCACACATAGCTAAATGGAGCCCGTTTGTTGCGACGAATCCTTCGGTGCCTTGCTGTGACAGCTAGAGCTTGTGTAGATGATGGATTGGAGGTCTTTTCCCTTTAACTTTGAATGTTTGAATGCAGCTGCCTTGTCTGTGGATTGCTGGTTGGTGCTGAGACAAAAGACAATCCCCCCCTTTGTGTGGCTCAACTCCCCAGCTATTCAAAGCACACTCATAAACACAGAGAGCAGCATACGCAGGAAAATGAAGCAGTGTCAGGCAGTTTGAGCTCACCGTTATACTTGTGTGTTCAGATGGGAAAATGAATACGTCTTTGGAAGTAGAACCATGAATTAAAACAGGATAAAAATCTTTATAATATGTAAAAAAAGTCTGATTCTTAACTCTTATTGATGCATCTCTAGTTATTAGCATGATCTTATAATCTTTAGATATAGAAAAAGAGAAAAAAAATCTAAATGGCTATAATATGGTTTAAAAGTCTAATCTAATCTATCAAAAATATTTTTTCGTTCACATCTTATAGTCTTGATGGGATCAGATTAATAATACCATCTACTTAGATGTATTCTATAAAGAGCAGAACAAACAAGGATAATATTAGCTGATATTGATTTTCCAAATATCTATGATTACTCCCCTGCTGACCCTGTTTTTCAGGGTCAAAGCGCTTTAGAAGAAAATATTTTCTAATAACTTAATAAAAAAATATGTAATTGTTAATTATTCCATTTGTGTGCCATCCTTCAATCTGCTGCTTTACGAAGCTTCTCCTGGATCCACAAGTGTACTTTTTGGATATTTATACTTAGTTGTGCTGTATTGTATTGTCTTTGATTTCTTAGCAACAATGTTTTATTTTGTAGACTTTCTGTCAGGATCTCTCTGGTTTAATCTCACGTCGGTGCTGTATTAATATTCATGTATTTTATTGCTTTTTTAACATCATGGCCTGTATACAGATGCAAAATAGCCTTTGGCTAATTCTGGCTTTTTACACTCTTAAATTATCATGTCATGTGTTTTATTAAATTGCACTGTCCCATTTCAAATCAAATCAAATTAAATCAAATAAGAACAGAGTTACATTAATAAGAGTTAAAATGGTGTCTCCTTTAGGTGCCACCCCATGACTTTGTGTGGTTCGTGTCATATGTCCAATCAGTGCCGTCTGCATTGTAAGAAAGAAAACTGTAACGTCTTTCTTCATCTTGCTCGTCACAAACAGAAGGAGCATCATTAGTCGTTTTTCATCCCCTGCAAAGCTATAGTCAGTCTACCATTTTCTAAATGCCATTTTAAACAGTGCGTTTTAAGCAGTGTTAAACCCGTATCTCTTTGGATCTTACATACATTGATATCTGTGAACTCCCCATGCCTAAGCATGTTATCACTTTTTTTTCATTCACTTTTCTTTTATTCATCACAGATGTAATCCTTTCAATGCATTTAAAAAATAAAACCTGATTTCTCCTTGAGACCAGCACAGACTGGCTGGATTTTTTTTTCCCCCCTTCGTATGAAAGGCTGAATATTTGATGTGGAGTTCTGTCTTCAGCTTAGGCTGGCGCAGAGGCAGCTTTGTGTGAAATCTTTGTATGTAGGACAAACTCCCCCTGGCATCCCGTCTCAGAGAAACATCCTCCATCGAGGTGTTTCACAGCTCAGACGAATCACAGAGGGGCTCCCCTGTCCCTTTTTTTTCTTCTTCTTTTAATTTTTTTTAACGACAGCCCAGGAATCTGTCTCGCATGTGTGTTCTTTGTCCTCAAAATGAGAACTTCCCCTCGCCAGAGCCTTCGTCCTCACTCTGCATCTGCTACTCCTGGCGCCATGGCAACGATCCGCCTCATGAGAGAGCCGTTATATAGGTCAGCGGTCATGCAAGGCTCCACCCAAAGCAAAATATTACAAATAGCTGTCTGATTTGCACACATGAAAAGGTAGAACACAAGGGAAGATTGTCTGTCTGCACAGTAGTAGTTACGTGACGAAGCTGCATGAAAGCTTCTTTTAATATGACCTACATTTGGTCGACGGGTCTGCAGCAGCTTCAGAGAGGATTCGTTGTCTCATCCGTGCAGTGACATGCATACTGGAGCAAGAACGTCCTCCATTCCTCTCAGGGTGTGTGTCTTTAGACGGTTTGTGCATTGGGAAAAAGATCATTTGGCTGATGCAGAAAATGAGGTCAACATGTCTGTTTGTTTGCATGTTTACATCCTAATGAGTGTCCAGCTTGGGTTTGGATGCTGAGGCCATAACCCCAGGGATATTCTTATCTAATGCAGCTGATATTTTATAATAAAACATCTGTCTGCAGTCAAACACTCTCCTTGTTTGGGCTCAGAGATGGGAGCTGAAGCTGAGGATATTTATGGAGATAGCTGTGGTTAATTTCTTCTCATCTGAAGATGCACTAGAGTAAAACTATTTTAAAATAAAAAAAAATCTTACCTTATAAATTGAAGGATTTAAATAAAATATTTTCAACCTTTTGGCTTGTACCAAGTCTATTTATTTATTTTTTAATTTTCAATGCACCTTAAAACAACATTTGGAGTCATTCAGTCAATTCTATGCTTCTCTCCAAACATCTATGGCATCATATTAGATGTTGATTTAATTCTCTCCTTTATAACATTATTTATGTTTGTTGTTTCTTTTTTACTCTTCTCTCTTTCCACCCTTTAAAATATCCTTTGCCACACGTTTCGTCATTTGTTCTGACAAACATAAAATGCCTCTGTAATTGGGCACCTGCATAAGAGCCTTTAATTATTTCTCAAACATGTCGTCTTCTCGTTAGCATTAGCGCCATTTCAATTGGAGAAAAAGGCTTACATAAAATAGAGCATTTTCTTAGACAGATACTTTTTTTTTGTCTTTTTTTTTTTTTTTTAAATGATACACTATAAAATTTGTTGATTTTACCTTTGGTTTCATCTACGGTCCGATTAAAGACCAGAACCCTGCTTTTGATGTCTCTGTATGCCTCTATCAGAGCAAAGTTCTGGGAACCCGAACGTCCTTCCTTCATTGGGCTTAATGGGGATTCTCTGCTGCTTCTCACTGGAGGAGAGGAAGAGAAATGATTGATCTTCTCATGCTTAGGCTAGAAAAAACTCAGACATTAAATGTCAGTGTGTCAGTTTGTCAGCAGGACTGACCAGAAATACCAAGATTGATGATAAAAAAACAATAAGAGAAAACAAAAGTCATGACAGATGATCGCTTTGATGGTCTTCGTCTGCCTTCCTGTTTGTGCAACGTTGATTCTTACCTCCATGTGTTTGTCTATCCATCCAGCTGTTTCGTTCTTCTCTCTCCATCTGTCAGGACTCATCCTCTGCATTTGTCCTCTTATATGTATTAACGCACCATTTTCTTCTCTTCCTGGTACAGTTTCTCCATTTGAGCCTTCACCAACCTGTTATTCATCACTCAGTCCGTACATCCTGCCAGCCTTTTAATCATCCATCCATCCATCATCAATCCAATAACCATCATCAGTACTTTCAGCCCATCTATCCAATCATCTCAGTGTGTTCATACAGCCCATCTGTGCCTCTGTTTACTGTTGTTCCACATTAATCTAAGGGTTGCTGTTTTTTCAGATATATTTAGGACACATATAATAAAGTCACATATGTATAAGCGGTACTAAAACCTGAAGCTGCATCCAGTGAAGAAAAGTAAAAAATTGATTATTATATGGAAACAATTACATATATATGCAGTGAATGAATACCAGCTTTCTGTATTCTTAAAAATGCACGAACTTGCACAATTGCAATATGATTTTATCCCAAAGATTTGCTTGGGATCAACATTGATCCACGTTGCTGAAATTAAAATATCTGAGGTCTGTGTTTGCAATCAACCCTACGCACGTTGTTTTATTTTTGGAAATTCTTGTTATCATTTCAATAATTATAATCATTGTCATACTGCAGGCGATATCGTTCAGTTTTGATCCTTGTTGGTTCTTTCCCTCTGCTCTAATTGAATTCCGGTTATTCATTGTAATCTTTTCTAAAACAGGCTATGGTAATTTATGCTTATAGGGGATAAATTTCGGAGAAATAACCAATATTCATGAACATACAACCGCATCTGTTTTGTTTTCTGTGTTTTTTTTACTTGTGTACCTGATTTACATTTTTATAAATGCTTTAAAGTGAATGAATTGCTTTGTATCTCAGTTTTCCTCATTACTCAACATTCTTTTCCTAAAGATGTATTACAGAATTGTCTAATTATACTGACACCTGTGGCCAAAACACAGAACTGCAGTGTCCTTCTGCTCATTCTCTTAGCTCGCCCTTGTACTTTACAAAATTTTTTTGTTTTTGTTTTTTTTTTTTTTTGCTAAATTGACATTGGTGCATCCACAAAAACGAGTATCTACAAAATCCATCTTGAATATAAAGCTTCAATTGTTTTCCAGGTTGGACCCATTGAACATGGATGAGCTTGACATCACATCAGACATAACAGCGCAGATACTTCAAAGTCCAAAATGTAGAAAAATCGGCACTAAACTACTGAAGTGTCAGTTTGCTCATCAGACCATGATTTAGTTGTAAAGTGTCAAATAAAAAGGCTATTTCTAAGGAAATGTTGTAATAAAAACCTACATAATGTTTCTTTAGTTTTTATTAATTATAAATCACACCTATCTATCACAAAGCTTTTTGTCTACCTAAATTTGTTTTCATCACAGTTTCCTCCTCTATCAGGCAAATCTTATACCTATCTTTCTGCATGTCTTCCTTTTCCATCATCCATCCTTCATGATGCCTTTCCTGCACCATCCATCCTTCACCCAGTCCTGTGTGAGGAGTAATTACTAAAGAAAGACAGAATCCACACCCACTTTACAGCTCAGACTAGAAGCAATTGACTGTTTTTTTTTCTTTCAGCCAAAAGTCTTTATTAAACTGAGTTACATAAAACTGTAATAACTCTTGAGGGAAATTAGACTGCAACAGCTCTGACATAGAAAGAACCATTTGTCATTGTAAAGAATCATTATATAAATGTATAACTGTGGACAGGAGGGACCTCTAAGAATGGCTTTTAAAATACAATATGTTCTCATGTTGGTTTAAGGGCCTAGAGTCTGCAGATCTCTTATCAAACAACACACAGACCGGGTTCAGTCTTTCAGCCAAGGTGAGTTAATCGGACACATTTGATGCTTCGTGTCCGGAGTTGCCACAGCTTCTCAGCCTTGTGTCTTCTACCCTGCTCTCATCAAAAGGAGCTTGTTTCTGTGGCCTCTGATTCATCATCATTCACTGGGTTAACTTGACCCTAATCTCAGCCCTAATGCAGATACTGACTTCTGTGCTTCTTTGTCTCAGGCATCTAAGTCCCTGCTGTTTTTCTGCATTTGTTTATTCTCATTTCTTCTTTTATAAAAACTCAAGGTTATTCTGTGTTTGATGTGATCTACTTGTTAAATGAAATGTGTAAAAAGTACTTATATCCACTGGACATACTTCCGTGTATTTTGACGGGTTAATTATATAGGTGTGTGCTCCTGTTTTTTTTTAGGACTAAGGTGTGAAATGAGTTTAGCTGAAGATTAGGGTAATGGTTAGGGGTGGTGCCAAAGTAGGGCAGGAGTCGGTTGTCCAGTATTGCTGGCCTGCAGCTTTCCATGCATCCCCGCTCCATTACACCAGAAACAAATAAATAATCATTGTCCAGACCTCTGGTAAACTGGCTGATATTCCAGGAGGTAAATTAGCTGTTTGTTTCAGGTGTGTTGGAGCAGGGATGCATGAAAAGCTAAAGGACAGTGGTACTTTAGGAATGACGTTGTCTACTGCTGAAGTACGGGATTGAAAGGGTGTCGACAAACGTTCCTCTATGCACAGTAAGACAAGAACAGGTGTGTGATGTCTTGGTCATTAGGCTTCTTACTCAACTAAACTCTTGTATGTTACAGTGTCAGCATATTTTGCTGATGTGCTTTAATAAACAAGACAGGTAAAAAAGTAAAAGGGCTATTAAAGTGATGTCAGGTCAAAAAAAAAAGCCAGCAAATCCAGAACCAACCCAACACAGGACCTTAGAGACATATCTTATCATTTTTTAAGCTAATGTTTCTTTGTAAATTGTCTTTTTGCAGCTAATATACAAATTTAAGTTATTCAGTTTTTCTTTCTAATAGATTTAATCTTTTTTAAAATCTTTATTTATTTTGGAAGCTCAGTTTAAAAACTGCCGTTTTATGCTGTGCATTGGTAAAAGTGTCATCTTGGCTCATGAGATGACAGGTCCACCCTTAATAGCTTCAGATTTGATGGTAAAGTTTCAAACACTTCTCCCAGACACATGTTGGAGGAGAGGGTCTGGTTCCCACTTCCTGGACTGATTTATCCCCAGAGTGTTTTCCAAGGGCATTGTGTTGGTTAGTTGGTTATTCTGCACCAAACTTACCCATCCATATTTTATACGCATTGCTTCGTGGATCTGGGAGCAGCCATGTTGGAATAGCAAGGGGCTATCCGCTGTCTGTATACAAAATGAGAACATAAGTTTTTCCAAAATGAATTATGTGAGCTGAGTTCAGCTACTAAAACAGGCCTTAATTCCCATAGTTAACATTAATTGAGACATTTCAATCAGGCAAGTGTTTTTCTCCTGGACACATGCAATGACTCATACCTTGGATTGACAAACATAGAGGAATAACGACCCGGCATATGTGATGTTTTTGCAGGTTTAGTGATATTTGAAACAACAAAGTTCACATTGGAAGTTCTTTGCATTTAAAATGTGCTTTTTGAAGAATTTTCTTTATCATCTCCAGAGCTTTTTCCTCATGAGGAACTATTTCTGTAACTGCTCCCTTTGTCTTTGTTTAGGCTGCTTCTGTGGTCTGGGACTGGTTTACTCGAACAAGTCGTGCACCATGCCGCCCATCACCTTCCAGGACCTTCCCCTCAACATCTACATGGTCATCTTTGGGACAGGCATCTTTGTCTTCATCTTGAGCCTCATCTTCTGCTGCTATTTTATCAGGTAAAGAGCGACACAGAGGAGAAACACATTAAAAGAACATTAGTTATGTCCTGACTGGAACGTGATAAGCTGTAGACAACTTGGATAATTAAACAACACTAAATTGGTTGCTAAAATATTTAAAATGAATGAAACACTTATTAAAAAAACTGTTAGTTATTTAAGCAGCTTATTAGACACGCAGAGCACCATGTGTGGCCTTTTCAAACCCCAGAATGATGGATCATGGTGTTAGCATTGTGCTGTAAAGGGATTGACAGGATGAAAAACTACTTCAAGGCTGGAAAAGATGGTTACAGACACTTGACTTTAAATCTGACTGATTTTGAGAGATTAGCATACCTCAGTTATATTGAATTAACATTAAAGAGGCTAAAAAGCGATGCCTAACAAACAAACTCAACGAAATGCTCAAACAAAATGTTGCATCCTACACAATGATGATAAGGCCTCTTCTTCTTTTACAAATGTGTTTGTAATCAGAATCTTGGTGGAAGGCTAATGGAAGGATAGATGTAGCTAATGCAGGAAAATCTATAATGAAACAATTTATAGGCTGCAAAAAAGTTAAGACCCACATCACAAGTTTAGGATGAAAGCTCACTGAAGCTCCTCTTTCAATCCATTTTACCATTTTGCATTGAAGAAATGCAAAAGAAATCTGTCTCCATATATGGAAAGCAGTTAATAATAGATAAAAGATGATGTGAACAAATTTAGGGTGTATTTAAACTTTTGTACAAACGACATTTGTTGACAGTTTAGTGGGAGGAACACCTTGTAGACTTAAAATCATATTCTTCAGTACCATCATGATGACCATAAAGTTAGATTAAAAAAACTCTTAATGACTTCTTTACAATCTTTCTTTGGTCACTGTATGACTGTGTCTGCATGTCACATTAATCATAGCCCCACAATCACAGACACAGCTGTTAAGTGATATTTAGATGTTTAAAGTAGTCTTCTTCAGGACACCAGTAACATAAATAAGTCTGATTTAATCACTATATTCTGCTCAATTTAGTTCTGTTTCTTTGTAAACATCCTGTTTTTAATCATATTTTTGAATACTCTATCTCTCAATAGAAAAAATAAGGGAACAAATTAAAAATAAAGAATTCTGACAATTCAACCATTTTTTGGGAGGCTTAAAACATCATTATTCCAAATTTATCACTTATACTTATAGATCAAAATCAATTGTCGAGAAATTTATCAAGATAACGATTAACAATACGATAAATACCTACTTGAAGGGGGAAGGTTGTTGGTTATTTCAAACATGATGATATAATTTATTTTTTTTTTTATTTTATTTTATTTTTTTTAAGGTATATATATATATGATATATATATATATATATATATATGTCTGATTGTACAAGACGTGAATATAATAGTCAATACCACTACCTCACTGTTGTTCAATTGCCTATTACACTTTAATGTAAAAA
>JAUZNJ010034015.1:0-12907 GCA_034780135.1 Jordanella pulchra | reverse complement strand
TGCTCCATAATTACATTCGCTCACTAAAGGTAAAATCCGTTTATCGAGGAGAAAATAGTCAATCCGGGAATAGCTCTACTTCTACTTCCCTTTCTAACAAACTCTCTACCAGAGCCTACAAGCTGCTCACTAGAACCCACTAGTTATCGGGATTAATATTATAGCCAAGGCTGTGCCCCAAGTCAGACGCTGTTGATGCATCTTTTCAATAAACTGGCAAAACCTTAACTCTGAATCCCAAGTTAGATTTCTGTAAAACTAATTTTGTAATAAGGTGGACTCATTTTATGCATGTGCTATATTAAGTATCAGTCAGTTTTCTCTTTAAAATGAGAAATATGATTCTTTCAAATCCATGATTGCAAGAAGATTTCACACTCGTGTCATTCACTGTAGTGTCACAAAAAATAAATCTAAAATAGGATTGACACAGCATGGTGACATAATGTGTTGAACATCATTATGATAATGAACATTCATTCTCCGTCATCAGCACCTTGCGTTTGTCCTCCTTTTAACGTCTTTTTTTCCCCCCTGAACATAATGGTCTCTGACAGTCTTATTTATTACATTCCATAAAAACCATTTCTGGAAATCACTTTTAAAAAAAATCTGCTACAGAGAATATCTTTGAAATTTATATCAAAGCACTATCTCACGAAGCATTGTTGTGTGTTATGGGAAATAAATGGTCTTGAAAGTAATAACTTCAACCAATGTCTGCAAGCCTTGTCCTACTGTTAGCTCTGAAAAAGTATTACTGCATGTTCTCAGAATGAAAGATGATGGATCCTAAAAATTAAAAGCACAAACAAGGTGCAGCAGAGCACAACAACTCAAAATTAGCTGAACAGTCTGTTTAAATCTAGCATGAAATAAGGTATTCATTCCCTGAATGCATATGCCCTGCTCATTGAGGGATTGGGTCACCTCTGCACCTTAACAACCAGTAATGTTTCAAAACCCTTGCAATCATATGGCACTGAAGCATGACATTATTATCATTTAAAAAGGCCCCTGTGCACTTATCTTACCTGAGAACAAATGGCAGATACTCTCACCTCTGGAGGACTAAGAATTTGTTCCGTTTACACTTAGAGATTCTTAACAAAACCCACTGGGCTGTTCTAAAACTTGACAAAATTACAAGTTCCTCCAGGCAGAACAGTTTAATGACTTTCACTCAATGTGATTCAAAAATCACTGCTTTCATAAGTGAAGTTACCAAAGAATCAAAATAAATACAACCTGCCTTTATAAATCTGGAGCTCTCCGAATAACTCCCTATTAATCATATTTAAACATGAGGAATTGGGAACAGAATATGGAACTAAAATTATGGTCAGACTTACTCCATTAGTTTTACCTTTTTCTCATCAAGATACATGAACTTGCTTTGATGAGCTCAGTGTGGAAAAACAGCTGGTACCAGGCTGTTCTCTACATTCAGTCGCATCCTCTGCTTGGTTTAACACGTGTCGAAGCTGAACTCAAACTTATAAGAAAACTTACCTTTTGGTTGATAAAAACGGGTTTTAATTTTCAATTGGGTCCTCACAAAGAAGAAAAGATAGTAACCCTTCTATTTGATTAATTGAGAAACAAAATATTTTCATGTACACTTTGCAATGCACTCACTGACCACTAGGGTATGAGTACCCCCTGTGAGGAACCACTGTGTTACCTGTTACTGTTGCCTCAGTAAAACACAAAAACACACAGCAGATATTGTTAGCTATCAACAGTTACTGAAATTTTTGATGCCTAGCAACACTTTTTACATTCATTTGAAACATGTATTATACACATTACCTGCACAAGGTTGTAAATTGTTTTCATAAAAAAATCTAATATTAGTCACTTTGTCAACATGACTCTCGACTGGTAAATTTTCTGCAGGAGTAAAATTTAAAAAAGAAAGATTAGTTTCCTGTAATAAAAAAATATATATAATGGGGCTCACGTAAAGAGCTGCAGACTAATTCAAGATGACATTATGACAAAGTGTGCCTGAAGATTTATCTCTGTTCTGTATTGATTTCAGCTTTTGATAAAAACAGTGTGACAGATTATAAGTCAAAAAGAAAACAGAAGAAAGCAATTTTTTTACACACATAAAACCAAGAGCAGAATAAGAAATGAATGAGGAAAAAAGGAAACAAGCAATACAAACTGTAAAACCCAGACTATTATTTGTGCTAAGTTTTATATTTTTTTCATCTTTTGATGATAAAAGATCCCAATTCTCGCCACAATTGCAGATTCAAACATAACAACAATACCCAAGTAGTTGTCTTTGGTGTAATCCTAGGATGTCACTTTCAGGGGTGCAGTTTCCAGTTATTTCTGTTAAAACAATGTGTTGTTTATTAAAAATGGCATTGGGCTCAAAGATTTGTAATGACTTGTAAACTGCCCAATCACACGTACTGACATGCTTACCTAAGATCTGTCTCTGCTGAATTTAATAGACTTTTGTTTATAAATACATTTTATTGACTGAGCTAATATATGTAATGTAGAATCATATGAATGTATTATGCATACAAAAGTGAGGTACCATTATGTCCTTCTAGCACATATTGTACACACACACAAAAAAAGCACTATTTCTGCAGCTCACATATAATCTGGATGCTGCTGTTGCAGAATCCATGCAACTGCAACTTCAAATAACTTTAGTTCAGCCAAGGAATATCTAATTATCTAAGGTGCCTTATACACTTATAAAATGTTATTTTTAGAAAATCAATTTATCTTTAAAGCTGGAAAATAAACAAAAAATAGACACAACAAAAGCAATCTTTTGTTACATAGCAGTACCGTAAATTTCACATGCTTTATCTAAGTAAAAAGAATGCTTTATAAGCAACACGCTAACTAACAACCTTGAGAGTCGCTGTATGCTATAACATGGAGCAATAGGAATGTTTAGGCCATCTCTGTCATCTGTGCTTGCTAATCAAATTCCACCAAAACCTGCTTAAATGTACATTTGATAAAAACAAAAATACTACTTTTTATTCTCTGGTAAAAGAAGAACTCACAAGTTAATAATAAAAACTTTCTCTTAATACATACAAATGACTGTTAACATGTACACTTGCAAATAGTTAAAAAAAAAACAATTTAAAGTGTTTTTGTTTTCATCTTGAAAATATGAAAATCCTTAAAAAAGACATTGTGGAAAAGGAACTTCATAAATAAAGATGTTAAGGTTTATCTTGTGACTATGCTTTATAAAGACATCTTCACCACATAGAAACATTTTCTCAACATCCTTATGAAAAATATTTTCATCAAGAAAGTGTTTACAAGATTTGAAAGTGGCATTTGTTCATAATATGACTTGTAAAAATTATTACAGATTTTGTTTAAGAGAAAAATTCAACCATCGTTATCTTCATCATTGTTCAGCTTTCTGAATGTAGGCAAGGTTCAGTCTGACTCAGTCCAGCAAGCCCAGACTCTTTTCTGGAGGGATTTGGTAGACACTTAAGTAACTTCAGCTGAGAATAGGTGTGTCTCACCTTACGAGGCCGTGGGCAACTGGCAAAATAGAAGTCAGCCCTTAATATAGACTCTGTTTCAGGATGTGACATCAGAAGGAAGTCTCTCTCATTACATTCCTGACATTCGATATCAACATTATTTTATGTTGTAATTATATGCATTATATATACGACTAAAATGGCTGTGAAAATAAACTTACCTTGCTCAAATCTGTTACTTATTTAACTCATCTCATTAGAATACAAAATCTTCCGCAACAAAGATAGCTTTTCTGTTTTTGCTAAATAAAAAAAATATTCAGAAGATCAGAAAGAATCTCTGCATTCAAGTGTAAAAAAGGACCAATGATGCAAGTGTTACATTTAATAGTTATATTTTATGTCTTCAAGTAAAGTGCAGCCTTTTAGTTAAAGGTCAGTTGAAGTTGAAAAATGAACATTCTGAGGGATGTTGTGGAGGCTGCACCTGCACACCAAGCTGAATAATGCACCTGGACCTCAAGGACACCTACCTTAGCTTGTACAGCTGCTGTCGGCACACAAAACCAACACACAAGACACAGAGATGCAGTCATGGATTCTTAGACACTTTTAAAGACATAGCTAGTAGCACAGATGCACTTTAAAAATGACACAGATGTTTATAAATGTTTTTGCATGTAGACGTACATATTCACACACCTGCTGTGTGAGATAAATGCTCCTAAATGGAGGTTTGAGGCAAAATTGCAAATCATCTGACAGAGAGAAACCAATCTTATTTCATCACAACTCTTATTTTGCTCAGTTGCTCTTAGTGAGATGAGTAAGATCGTCATTACACATTCACATAGAACCCACATTTCTCAAAGAAATGCTTGCGATTCTCCTGAGAGGGAGTAAATGTGGAGTGAATTTTTTGGGGGGTGAGCAGAGTTTTTTGATGAGAAAAGACCCCTGGTGCCTGGCAAACCTCCACCACAGTGCTCTGGTATTACATTTAGCAAGATTGTTGGGTGAAATTGGGACAGTACATAAGCTTATTTTATCCATTTTCTTTTAAAGGAAATTGTGTCATCTCAGTTTGAAAGGGAAAAAACAACACCCCCTAAGTGATCACAGATTCAATTATTGATAGTTTTTCAGTGTTGAGAAGCCATCCATTGGCTGTCAAGCAGAAAGAACAGGTTGACAGATGGAGGGGGGTTGGGTATTTCATATTTTCTATCTTCACAATTTGAAAGTAATTACATGAGAAGAAGCTTTAACCAGAGACAGAGAAAGTGAGGATCTGTAAAAGCAGCTTCATATTTGCTTGTTTTCTTAGAAATTCTTTGATTTAAAAAAAATTTTTGCGGTGCAAAAGCCTATTTAGCATATTTCTTTAGCTGTAGTTTCTTTTATATCTTGTGTTGAAACAGCAAGGAGCCTATGTTTTAATACTAGATAAGTTTTTTTCATTGTATCATACAGGACTTTCAGTCTCAGCTAGTACAAGGCTCTACCTACCAATAAGGATTCAGTTTCTACAGTATCACCTGTATTACACTGTTATTACATTATTAATTTCATGTTGTGCTTCTCACATACTGTAGCTGCAGCATTGGTTATGTTGTTCTACCAGAAAACTTCAACATGGTTTAGTTATTTATGAAAGAAAATGCATCAGCTGAAAAGTAACCAGGTTTTTGTTGCTTTGCTGCAAATGTCTGCCAATTGCACAATGTGAATCTGTATTTGATTATTGTGGTCTTTCTCCAGAACTTGGATGTGTGTCAAAAAGATAATCAAAATTTTCAAATTGGAACTGATATAGGATTACACTATTTCCTGTATGCTGCTCATCTCACACATTTGAATTAATATCCAACTATTATGCTGATTCCTGACATTTCAACAAACGATTTAACACTAACCTCCTCATTAAATACATTATTCTTCAAGACTTCTTTATTCTGAAGCTGCTCCTTCTTCTCCTCAACCACATAAGATTCATTTTTTTATGCCAATTTATTTATTATTGGCTTTAGCTTGGTTCATCTATTCTTCTATTTCATACTATTTAGCAGGTTCTGCTTTCAACTTCTGCTTGTTTCTGCCATTTTCAGCCTACAGCTTACAGTTTAGCGTACAGCATTCACACTGCATTTACGTATGAAATGCTAATTTTTTAGTTAGATTTAATTTATTAAATATCTACACTAAAATACCATTTCCGACTCTTGAATCTGCAGAAGTTTATATGCACGTGATGAATTTTACTCACATAAACTACTGTAATAAAATTTGCTCCCATACTAAGGCACTTTAAAAGCTATTAAGACCCTTTTCAAGAAAACATTAGACAAGAACCCCCTCATTTTGATTATATTCTCATCCTTTTTTTTTACTTGGACAGCTATCAGATATTTGAAGATGTCTGTCATGTTTTTAAGGTTTGGAACGGTCTTGCACTTCCACCTCTACAGTCATTTATGCGGGAGAAAATGCACAATAAAGTCGACACTAGAGCATTAGACAGGTGTGACTGTAACATACAGTGGAGCAGGACTAGGTTTAGCTAAATGGTGGTGTGTGTCGGAGGTGCACAGACATGGAAACAAAATACCAGCACACATCAGAAACTGTAAGAAATTTCAAATATTCAAGAAAACAGTAAAACTGTGGTTAAAAACAGTCCTGTTCAAAAGCATATTACATAATCAATGCATTCAATCAGTCAATTCATATGCTTCTGTGTATTATTGTAACTGTTCTTTTTAATCTACTGTATGATATGTAATGGGATGAATATGTAATGTTTTATGGTGCTGCCCTGCAATTTTGCTATTGTGCTAATCCTGAAAACAATGTTTTCCTGATCTATCGATTAATATGCATTGTCCTAATTCAATAAATAAATAATAAGATGAAAATGAAGTTTCAATAGTTTAGTCAAGAGTTTTTAACAGAAAGAGTTTTCATACCAGAGTTCTGTGATTTTTTTTTAAATAAATTCTTACATTTTAAATAAAAGTTTTGAATTCTGTTTATGTGCAAATATAGACCATGACTTGAGATTGCTTCATACTTTCATTTGTTATCCTAACACACAGCCAGTTGGACATGTGTTCACAGAACAACATATCACAGTCAGCAAGGTATGATTAAATCAGATAATTGCTTCCCTACCTCCGAAATGTGCAATAAATATAAATGCATTGCATACCATACTAATTAATGGTGCTATAGCTGATTAATTGGGCTTTACAGTCACTGTAACAAATAATGAAAATTGGGTGTACAAAACGAAAAGTTTCTGACCACTCTGACAGAGTGTGCATATTTAAGAGGAAATGTGTTTGATTATTGTTTTTGATACCCTTTAAATGAGGAAACACATTTTTCAGGAAGGAAAATTCAATATGGTTATAATAAAATTCAAGTGCACAATGAAATGCACTCTCATTTTTGAAACATGATATAGAAAATGCATCCTGTAAGTGGTCCAACTAATGTTTTAGCTGAAAATATTTAGCTTTTTTTTGTCTTTATGTTAAGTTTTAATTATCACTTGAAAAATCTCTATAGGCTTTACAGCAGTCGAAATCACTGCACAATTATCGGTATTATGAGGACTAACCACTGCTAATGGTCTAAAAGTCTTTGGGCCTGGATTGCCTCCTTTAAATCTTTCTCATCTCAGGTATCCTCCACATAACTGTTTCATTCAGGTCGGGACTCAGGCATGCATTTTAATCATCTTAGTTTTAACTGAATATGCTGCAAAACCCATGAAATAGTGGACAATATGATATATTTGTTTTACATTTATGAAAAATAATTTTAATGATTTTTTTTGTTGTTGCTAGCTCTGAATTGATAGTGTGTCCGAAGTATCACAGCTTATTTCTTAAAGAGTAAATTTGATTTTGTCATCAAGATAAGAGGTTTTTGTCTCTCATATTTATCATTTGTCATCTGCAATGTGAGTGAAAGAAGTAAACCAGGGAGGGGTGAAGGTGTAAAGGACTTTGAAAGCAAATCAAGCCAGAGATACAGAGAAGTCCCTTGAGCAGCCTTTTTCTATTCCAGCACACAATTCGACAGGCTCATGTGTCACTGTACATGGGCCAAAGCTAACATGGCAACACACAATTAGGGGTCTAATAAATTAGGGCACAGTTAACAGCTGCAGCATGTCAACATAGCCCAGAATGGGGCCTGTAAGCGACATATCAAAGATACTGTGCCTATGTGCTGGAAAAAGAGTAATGGGAAACAATTTGGGGTTTGCCCAAGATTTAATTACTGTCCCCACCTTCTCTGTTCAATGAGGTCTGCAATCTCCTGGGAGAGCCCTATTTCAGTCAGGTAATGGAGAGTCCATGCCCAGAAGCTGATGATCAAATTGTCTAAAGCAATCTGCTTTTTTGCAGTTATGTTGTCCCCAAAGACAAAAAGAGCTGACCCAATGATTTCTTTGTTTTCTATAGCCAAATTCTGGAGCAGTTATGCGTTCCTGTTGTTTAGTAGTGGGACTATTTTTGGGGATAAAGTTTGACATAGAAGCCCAACCTAAAAGATTTATATTGGTAACATTACTATAATGAACTAAAGTGTATTCTTCTTAGGTGGAAGTATCCATAACATGGACAAAAATCATAAATTAGGAAAAAATATATTACTTTTAGGATATTTGTAATGGTATGTTCGCACCGAAAGTGATCTGGGTGTCAAAAATGCTTAAACTCTGAAATTTGGGCACTACACCAAACACTGGTCAAGATGCTTTGACGTTTCAACAGTCTGGATACTCTGCACTCTAATTGTTTATCTGCTCTTTTCTTTTGTTGCAAGCTAGAGAGCAGCTTGTCTTTATTTACTTTGATGAGTAGTAAAGATAGTTTTAACATGTACCCATGCAGTCAGATCATCAGGGTTATAATCCTGCTTTAATATGCAGTTCTTAGTAGATAGTAATTTTTGAACATTGAGGACAGATGTCCACATTTCATCTTTAACATTTCAACTGGAGTAGAAGATGCAGATCGCCTCACAGTGTTGCTCTGGACCTTGCTTTGCAACCCCCCAGCCCACCTCACTCCACAGGAGGTCCTTATTTACAGAGTGGAGGAAGAGAGCTTCCCCTATGTGGCACTTTGGACAAAGGAACTCCCTTTCCTGTGAGCCTGCCATGCTAAAATGCAAACTGCTAGAAAAAAATCAAACTTTCGAAGCAGACTTGGACATAGGTATAACGTCTGATGATTTTGATCATTTCATGTGTTTACTGTTGAATAAAGACAAAGCTAAAAGATGGACCACATGGTCTGCCATTCTACAGTAATATGTTTTGAGCTGTTATATAGTTAGAACAAATTTACTTCATTAAGGGTTAAACACTTTTGTGTTCTGCCATTTCCTCATTGCATTTTTATTATCAAATTGACCAAAAGTCATTTAATGGAATCCTAATTTCTGCTAACTGCTAGCTCACTTAAAAAGATTAAGAATCAATAAACTAAAGGTTTTTGATGTTTGATTAAGCAAACATTTTAATAAAACATTATTTGGCCAAATGATGTTTTATTCACCTCTTGGATTTAGATTGGGAATTGGTTTGAAAATATTGCAATCTGTCTAAATTTGCCTAAAGCTAATTTGATCACATTCCACATTCTTTAAGATAAACTTTGGTTCTTAAACATAAAATTCATGCTAAACTTTGTTTTCCCTGAAATGAAGAAGCTGAATGATTTTTTTTAATAAACTAACATTCTGAATGGAATGGTGATTTTATTCTATATATGTGCAGAATTATCTGTTTGACCATGATTTGAGCTCGATTCACACTTTCAGTCATTGTTCTAACACACAGCCAGTAGGGCATGTGTTCTCTAACAATGTATAAAAGTCAGAATAATATTTGAGTAAATAACATATCTACCACCCTTACTGGTGTGGATGATAAGTTTATCAAAATATCACAACATTTTAGGCCATCCCCTCGGTGGAAGGGAAGAGTCCATATGTGAGTGACCAGTAGACGGAGATGAAATTGATCTCCAGAAATGAACTCATATTAACTAATCTCTGAGGGGTTTGAAGGGAAACCCAGAAGGAAAATGGAGAAGCCAGTTGGCGTGTGACATCACCACTGGGGATTGCGAGGGACCGGAGCCCTTCAGGTAAGCATGCTGGCTTGATTCCTTGTTGTTAGCTTGGTACTTTGGAGAAAGCTGAGATGAATAAACCATGCGAAGGAAAGCAGGCTGAGTTACCTTGAGGGACAGAGCAATGATTGATGTCAGGGAATGAATCAGTGTCAAGGCATCACATTTCTCCATAAACTGATTAATTTTATTGATTCATCTGAGTTTGTTCTCCTTTCCCAACTAAAGTTTTGTGTTGCTTGTGGTTGCTCTCAACAGAATCTACAATTTTTTGCATTTTATGTCTGAGGATACCTTCCATCCCACATTACCTCAGCTTGCATATTAGAAAATATATCACCTCAGCTACACATGTAATGCTAAACAAAATCACCAGTAACAGAACTAAATCAAAACTAGACATAAGTGGTCGTGTTTTTTTGAAAATCAAAGGAAAACATGTAGTTCTTCAACAAGATCAAAGGTGCATATTTGATTCATTCATTGAGCTGAGAGAAGAAGGCACAACAATTATTCCTTTGGCCTCCTATAATACCAAAACTATCTTTAAAGGAAAAAAGAAGGTAGTATAGCTAAATCCATGCCATGCAAGGATCACATTGTATTGTCAGTGATGTTTTTTTGAATGCTGTAGATCTTAATCTTTCTCAGCACTCTGTGGTCCCAGGCCTGTTCTGCATAGACCTTTCTTAAGTTGTATTTCAAAGAGAATAAATTAATTAATGACTTATGATCGAAAGACGGATTGTCCTTTAATCCCCGAGGAAATTACCTCAGCTCAAATGTTTTGCTTTTTTTACTCTCTTTAATTAGTTATATGTAAAACTTTAAAGTTCACAAACATGAGAAACTTCACCAGTTTTTGCAAAGTTATCTAAAACGTGTCATTTTTCTGACTAAAGTTCAGAGCTGATTTAAAGGTACACACAAATAATGTAATATAAAACAAAGATCTCGGTGGTTGGAAAACAATCCAATGAAGCCAAATATATTTTAGCATATCTTCAAACCATTGCCACTTCTTCCTTCAAAACACAGTCACACCAGTTATATTAGAAATAAGAAGTTGTTTAGAGATATTTTGTCATAATCATAAACTCCTTCTCTGCGGACGAACCTCTCCTTTTTCATGGAGCTTTGACATCAGAGGTTAGTGAGAGGTGAGTATCCCTATCGTGGGCATATACATAGAAGAGCTTTCCATACATCTCAGCTTGCCCGGAGGGCTATCAGGCCTAGGCATCTATGCCATCAAAATGCTCCCTGTACAGGACCCATCTTAATTCATCATCGCCCCTTATAATGTCTGGAAGACATATGCTGCTGTAAGTATCATCTTTCATGGATGTCAAATATTAAGCTCACCGTTTGTTTTTAGACACCATAAAGTTCGAACAGTTTTTTTTGTCCTGCTATATCTTGTTTATGATTTTTTATTTACAACAAACAGTACAAAAAAATAATCCAGCAAAGAATAGAAGGCTGTATTTTTTTCCATTTATCTATTTTAGGGAAAGGGTGGTGCAATACCTTTTAATGCATAAAATCATGTTTATGAAAGTTTTCATGCAATGCATTTACTGACTTTATTCAATAGCATTTTGTTTTTTTTAAATCTTCAAAAATAGGATCTCCAATTTTTCTTCAGTTTTAGTTAATGAAAAATAGTATAGTGGGTCTGTTTTCTTACCCCAGAAATGTTGATGATGCATTTATCTAAGGTCAGAATCAAGTTTAATAGACTTTAAAATACTATAATTAGGTAGATCTTTAACTGTTTCCTTTTTAGCTTCAATTAATAAACTTAGTCTGTATAAAGAAAAAAATATATATCACTTGTAAAACATATTTGTGTAACACTTGCATGCAAAGCTCACATTATGTAAGACTATAGAGGTCTTAAAAATGATCAGTTCATTTAATTTCACTGACAAATGATGACATTACTAAAGTATAAAAGCTCTAACATGGCGATAAGAATTTATTTTTCTTTTCCAAATATAAGAACCAGCTGGGGAAGGCCCTCACCACAAGGTTTTTCATGGTTTAAAAAAAAATATTTTTCCTGATCAAAGTGGAATTTACTTGCATTTCCTTTTTCATCTCTCACTGCTCTCTCTTTACATCTCAACAGTAAAAATTATTAAAAACATAGATGCTACAATTTTCTGACAATGTGGCAATGTTTCCTTAGTGGCGACACCACAAACACAGATGAAAAAAAATCACATCCAACCAGTGTGCATGCATTTGCCTAAAGGGAATGTTGATTAAATAATTAAGAACAATTTAATCCACACTGATGCACAATGACAAGAGTGCAAAAATAGGAATATTCTCCTAAGGGAATTTTAATCTTTTCTGTTTGGCTGCGACTGACATTACCTGAGCACACAATACCTGACCAGAGAGTAAAACAGATGACCATTTCCTTAACTTAAATGTATCTAAAATCAAATCATTCTTTGGCTCTGTTGGGGTTGTTAGTGAAGAAAAATTAGTGTTTTTAAGGTTCAACAAAGGCACTTATCAAACATTTGGAGTTTTAGGGTTACACTGTTATGTACCTTACTGTGCTACTTTGTCACGCTACGATTGGAATATTAGTTTCCATTTGTCAGCGGTGGACAATGCTGTGCTTGTGTGGTGGCTAACTAAAATATGACACAAACAGTTTACTCACACAAAAAGTACCACAGTATGTAAGTTTGCATTTCTTACAGGAACATGTAGTGGAGACGGATGCGGAGACTGAAGTGAGGGGCTATACGCTGCCCTACAGTGGATAGGTTGCTTGCAGATGAAGCAGAGGAATTCTTCCTAAGCTTAAATGTATTTGTTAAATTTTTATACAATTTATATCACATGAGGTGAATGGTGAAATCACATTTAAAAGTCTGCACCAAGCATAACACATAATAACACACCGGTTATTCCATAAAACAGTTTTTACTTTGAAAACTAATAATTAACTTCAGTTCTGCAATCAATAGCAAAAACATCACCACTTGTATATTTCATGGCTAGATTTGACAAGCCTGGTGGCCAATCTTCATTAATTGCACACTGAACCAATAAGAGCAGAGTGTGAAGGTCAAATTGGCAGGGTAAGAGCACAGTTTTGCCCATTAATATTGCAATGCACACAACATTATGGGTGACATACCAGAGTTCAAAAGAGGACAAACTGTTGGTGCACGTCTTGCTGGCGCATCTGTGACCAAGGCAGCAAGTCTTTGTGATGTATCAAGAGCCACGGTA
>JAUZNJ010034014.1:0-12907 GCA_034780135.1 Jordanella pulchra | reverse complement strand
CTCCCTTTTAACAGGAAGAAACCTCCAGCAGAACCAGGCTTAGTGTGAGCGGCCATCTGCCGAGGCCGACTGAGGTTGAAGGAGACAGAAGCAGACATAAATAAAAAAGCAGAGATATAAAAGGTAACAGTCATCCAGCTCCACACAAACAAAAAAAACCAAACGTCAGTTTTCTGATGGAAAGCCCGGAAACATGCAGCATATAATAGAAATCGGTAGCAATTGATTTTCATTCCCAGAACAACTACAAGCCAGTTTAAAACCCAGAAAAGATAAATGAATCAACAATATCAATGGTTGATTGCAGGGTACTTACAGAGATCCATTTTTATGTCACATGAACGGGTTTTGTTTGTGGAAAAAAAGTACAACTAAAACTAAAATCTTTTAAGTTTCATTTATTCATTTATTTGCTTTTGCATTGTTTGATTGTTTGCGTCCCTGTGTTAAATGCCCCTTTGAGTGACTGTAGATGTTCCTTTAACACCCTCCCTTTGCCTTCTAGATTATGAGAGAAATCCAAGAGCACAAAATCAAGATATACGAGTTTCCTGAAACAGATGATGAAGAGGAGAACAGGCTGGTGAAGAAAATAAAAGTATGTTACCCACCAAATCCTCATGCCTTCATCTCGAGGTGTAGCCTTGTGATGCAAGCTCACATTTACAACCTAACAGTTTTAAAAGACTCTCTGCCTTCCTTGTCCAGGACAAGCTGCCGTTGGCTGTGGTAGGAAGCAACACCATCATTGAGGTGAATGGCAAGAGGGTAAGAGGAAGACAATACCCCTGGGGCGTTGCAGAAGGTGAGGATGTTTAGTTGAACACTAAAATACTCCTGAATGAAACAGACTTCCATTAAATTCTAAGAGGATTTTTGGTGCCCAATGTTGAAGATTGTTTCTGGGGTTTTGGCATCTTGATAATTTTTGATTTTGTTTTTTTGTTTCCTCTTAGTTGAAAATAGCGACCATTGTGACTTCACCATCCTCAGGGATATGCTCATCAGGTACTGAAACTAGCACATCAGAAAAATGTTTTATTTAAGCTTCTCAGACTGGTTAAGGTAGATGCAAAATAACCAAATGTATGTGTTTACAAAGAGATGTTTGCATGCATTTATTATAGTGACTGGATGGAAACCTAATGGTACACAAATATCTCACCTCTGTGTACACTAGGATGACAAATAATTTGCCTTTTAAATGTGCGTTTTACATTCAGTTTAGGCCTCCTACCCTTAAATAAAGTGGAATATATTATCATGTAGAAAATTTAAGTCTTATATCAAAAAGGAAATTAAGGGGTGTTCTTCATTTCAGTAGCATTTAGTGTTTCTCTTGGTTGTTTTTATAACTAACTTAAAGTCTGCAAAGAGCTGTGAAGCTCTCTACACACGGTTAATCAAAACAAGCTACAGACAGCTGAAGAAAATAGTTAAATGTTGTATAAACCTCGAGTCTAAAGGACTCTGGTCTTTTATCAAAACCTATCAAATTGAAAAACTTCTTCTGCATCAGAAGAATAAGACTCAAATCTCACCTACTCTGGCAGGTGTTCTGATTTAGTGAATACTTTGTGTATTGAAGAATACAAAACAAGCTCATAATCCCAGTTATTAACTAGAGGCCTAACAGGAGTGTAAAAATATTTTCTTCCCATCACAGTATCCACTTCTCTTCACACTTCACTTCATTAGAATCGGGGACCACCATGTTTATAGTTTAAGCTCTTCATGATTGCAGCTGTTCAGTTGAAGCTTGGAGAACATTACTGAAATGCATCATGAACACTAAGGAACATAGAATGTAATGCTGTGGTTCACATGCAAAATGTAACATGTGTAGCATAGCTAACACTACACATTAGCTTAAGTCTACCATCCCCACCCTGAGGAAGCAGCAGCAGCAGGAGGTCTTCTGACTAAGAGGAACCTGGTCAGAGTAGAAGGACTGAGCTAAAGGCAGGGTGCAGAAATCATTAGATTGGACGTATGTTTACCTTTCAGCAGGATAAAGAGTGTAATGAAACCGTCAGCGTTGAGATTGATATGGCTTCAATCGAGGCTTTCATTAAAAAAAAATCATCTCTGGCTGCTTATTCATGCAGTGTTGCTGGGGTCTGTGGTGCCTCGTTCCAGTTGACATTGACCAAAGGCAGTGACCACATAGTCTGGTTTCCAGTCTTAACACAGAGCAGCACAGACTAAATCAGCAATTTATCTGTTGGAATAACCCAGTCCTAATTGAGAATCTGTGGCAAGATTTAGAATTTTCTCTGATCCATCGACCATTGTTTTTCTAGTTGGTCACTTTGGGTTTCAAATATGGGAAAAGAAAGCTTAAAGTCTGGCCACTTTAATGCCTTCAAAGCAGAGGGTCTTAACAAAGCGTCTGTATTTAGTAAATCATACTAATCTTCTGTTCATCGTCTGTTGTCAGAACTCACATGCAGGATCTGAAGGACGTGACAAACAACGTCCACTATGAAAACTACCGCAGCAGGAAGCTGGCCGCTGTCACCTACAACGGAGTGGACAACAACAAAGCTAAAGGACAGCTGTCCACCAAGTGAGTCCCTGGTTCATTCAGCGTCTTACAGCCATGTGATTGTAGCTAGCCCTACTCCAGACCTGAGCAGAGTTTGAATTTCAGGTCAAAAGTGATTCAAGTTTTTGATTCATAGCTTTGAGGTTTGAGAAAATTTTTTGTTTTTTTTAAGTTGCTTTTTACTCACGCTTTGCATAAAACAAGCCTAACTTTTTAGTAATGAAAAAAGCACAATTAAACAGCTAACTGACTAAGCTAACTGACACTGTAGACTATGGAGCACTGAATCTAACACATCTTAGCACTGCTGTTAATGACACATCCCATAACATCCACCTCTTCTGTTTTTCATTTGTAGTGAGAAATTGGCTTCATGTCACAGATTGTTTTTAATGTTCTGGTTTTGTCTTAGTGCATGGCCTCATCATTGCATGCTGTGTGTGTGTGTTTTGTTTTTGTAGTATCGACACAGTTGATGGAATGTAAGTGAACAACTTTTTCACCTGATTTTTGCATCGTTTGTTTACACGTTTATCATCCTTCTTCTGTGCTCCTACAGTGGCTGCGTTCAGGTGTTTTCTCCTTCTGTCTGCTCCTCTTCAGATGATGACTTTCATGTGTTGTGCAAGAAAACTGATTTGTTTCTCTCTCTAAGAAGCTCTTTTCTGGTCAGAGTTGGGTGTTTTTAATTTATTTTTCCAAAGGGCAAAATCTTTCCACCTACCGTACAGACTACTGACTGAGAGAGCCCTGTTTGGTGGCATTCAAGGCCTAAGCATGAGATGTCTGGAGTGGTTGCCAATGTAAAAGACACAGAAACATAGTGAGAAAAAAATGTTTGACTAATGGAAGAATACTGTAAAAATAACACTGTAAAGTTTAGATGATTTAAGGCTTTTAAGAGAAAAGGTATCCGCTTGGTATCCCTCATGAAATTCAGTTGAACTGTTAGGCTGTTTTTATCTGTTTTTGATTTTCATCTTAATTTCTGGCAACCGTTCCACATATTTCATGAGGTTTCTTTAAAGTTTCCAGCACCGGTTTAGCTTTTACTAACATTTCCTAATGAACTACTTCTACTAACAGCGGTGTTAACTTTTCTCCCTCATGTTTTCTTTCATAAATACCTTCCAGTTCCTGGCTTGGTCCCGTTGGATTCAGTCATTCCTAAAGCTTTTCCTCTAGCTCCCTCCTGGTCCTCTTATGTGTTGGATTTCTACGTCGGAAAATAGTTGTTTTAAAATGTTGCAGACTGACTCTAAATTTGGGTGTAGTAATTATTTGGGTGTAGTTCCTGGAGTGATAAATGAATCCTGCCCAAATTTGAATCACATGTCTGTTAAGACACCTGGCAGCTGTCATCACCAGTTAATGCCGTACTCTGGTGATGTAGCTTTTCTATGAATGTTGTAGAGTTTTGCTTTGACGACATCATGACCGAAGATTTACACTGTTAACATAAATCAGTCCAACTTAACATATTGAAGATCCCACTGTGTGTAAAACAAAAAAAAAAAAAAAAGTCTTTACAAATTTAATTTGTAGAATTACTGGTTAGTAGACATTATTTCAGCTTACTGATAAGCTTATCTAAGCTGCTGATTCTTCTCTAATTCTTTCTGCTTTTTGTTTTGTGTTTTTTTTCTGCCTATTTTTTCTGTTTTTTTCGCTCCACAGGAGCCCTCTGGCCCAGATGGAGGAAGAGAGGCGGGAGCATGTGGCTAAAATGAAGAAAATGGAGATGGAAATGGAGCAGGTGTTTGAGATGAAAGTCAAGGAAAAAGTGCAGAAGCTCAAAGACTCTGAGGCAGAGGTAACACACTCAGACAGTGATACTGTTTCAGTCTGGCTCGGGGTGTTCACTTCCTGCGTGCTGATGTGTGTTTGTGGTTAGAGGTGTGAGGCAAACCGTCTGATTAGAAGTAACTGTTTGATCGTCTGTGTTTCTGTGCAGTGAACCAATTAACACAAGTACCGACATGAAATGTTCTGCAAACTGTTTTTGACATTCTATTTCTCAATATTAAAACATCCAAGACTAAAACCTTTCTGTTTTTAACAAAGAAACATCTGATAAAAAAAAGAAAAATCACACTTAAAATGAATATCGTTTGTACTACTTTTTAAAGATTCCTGTTTGGGGGAAAAAACGTTACTTCTGTTTTCCGTTCATTCAGCTAACGTTGAGACTTTAAACATGACTTTAGCTAAATCCTCTCTGTTACATTGCAGCTTCAGCGACGCCACGAGCAAATGAAGAAAAATCTGGAGGCTCAGCATAAGGAGCTGGAGGAGAAGAGGCGCGTCTTTGAGGAGGAGAGGTCAAACTGGGAGCTCCAACAGCGGCTGGAGCAGCAGAAAATGGAGGCTTCCAGGTACAGCTGACACTGTTTTTACACTGCCTTGTTTTCAGTTTGAGGTTTTCAGACTTCACATATGTCTTTAAGCTTAACTTCTAGGGGAAAAAAACAATTGTGGCCTAACCCTTGGTTTCATTTTTGTACTTATTTTGTGTTGGGTTTATTTTCCATTTATAAAGTAGTATTGATTTTAAATTAGCTTAAGAAAATCAAAAACTGAATTAGCATTTCATGTTTCATAAAATAAAGAGTTATAAGTTTTAACTAATAAATGCTTTGTACTCATATCTCCAAAATGTCAGGAAAAAGAAACTCAATTTAAAATAAAATGTTGTTTAATCCTGATCTATCAGTCCTTCCACCCAACCTAAATAACTGAGAGGAAGGAGAACAGAGGAAAGAAATCCATACATCTTTTCTCCAAGTCCCAAGCAGCTCTGAGTCCCAAAAACAAAATATTCTTGTGAACTTTGCATTTCTCTATAGTGTTACATTAATTAGTGCTGATATTTGTTAAACTGTTTTTAGAAGTGTTCTTAAATGTGCTTCGCTTTATCGTGTGTTTTCATTCTTGCAGGACTCTGGAGAAAAACAAAAAGAAAGGAAAGATCTTCTAAAGACAGTCTGCAAGACCAGCCCAGATCCAGTTACTTTTGTTTGCCAACGTTGCCGGTCAGACCACCAGAATGTGGCACTCTGAAACCACCCATGTCCTACTTTCAATCCCCCCCCCCCTTTTTTTTCCTTGTGCTCTACCCGCTCCCTGCCACTAGAGGTCACACTTGGGCCAGTTTCTTTTGTTTTATTTTCTAATGCGAGAGGCCAGAGGGGGTGTACAGCCAAAATCGCATCCACAGAACCCCCTCTCACTCCCCCTGAACCCATGGTCATCATTAAGGACTGGGTTTACCTTTTTCAAGAAAAAATAGGTCCCTTTCGGCAAGGCCAAACTCAAATCATTTTAATTATTGGTGTTATTATTGTTGTTATAACTCAATACTGTCCCCATCCTCAGCTACTGCTTTTTTTATTTTCCAAGGTCGCTTTTTGATGACCAGTGTGTACAGATTTATGGAGAGCAAAAACAAATTCTTATGAATTATGTTTAACAGTTGGAACAATCAGTTTCTGTTGAATTTCGTGTTTACAGGAAAGAAACAGTGTTTGAAAATGAATCTGATCTCACACCTAAAAAATAAAGAGGACAGGGTTTTTAATTGAAACTTGCAAACCTTGCCTCTTGAATAAAACGAAACAGGAAAACATGAGATCAAGAGAAAATATAGCATGCACCTTGGGCCTTTTTATAGACTTTTAAGAAATGGCTAAAGTTTTTTTTTTTTTTTTTCTGAAGTGTAACAAGTTCCTTTTCCTCTGTGTTTAGCTATTTCCTCTAGCCTTGGACCATCATTTATAAGTGTTATATTTCACTTTAGTTTATTTTTATATATATATACCGAGCCAGCTGAAGTTATAACTTTTGTATGTTTATTAAATTCTCACAGACTGACAGCAGTGTCTTCTGTTCAACTCGCATTTAAGTCCTGTGGGTGCTTTAAAAAGAAAAATTGGCGTCACTGCGGAGACGGATTAGTGGAAAATGAAGTCAACACCACACTTTGCTTTGGCTATGTACTCCATCTGTATTTTTAATTTTATTTTTCATTTGTAATGTGTCACTTAATAAAACATGTGATGGTATTTACAAGTGTGATGCTTTGTTATGAAAATATGGAGTTCCCTATAAAACAGGTGTGATGCTTTGGAGTGTGTTTTCATGATCTACCGCTAGATGTCGCCATTTTACTTGAGGTCTGATCTTTATCAACAGTTTTAGTAACAGTGGGAGTGAATATCATCAAAAAGAATTTTTTTTTGTAATTTAAAAGTTTTTCATAAAATTATATTAAATTTGAACAACAAAAAATCATTGTAAACATGTTAAAGCAACATAACTTGCATCAGTGCCACATGGCACTTTCAGTCTTTTGTCAGTTTGTTCCAGATAAGTGGAACATCAGAACTAAATGTTGCATTTCCATGTTTGGTTCTGGACAGATCCAAACAAACCGCTTCTCCATGTTTGGTTCTCCATGTTTGGATCGGTCTAGACCAATGAGACAGTCTGTCCTACCAAACAAGGCGAGGAACCTTTATTCATGTAGAACAATTGTGTACAGAGTGCTACACATTAATTAAACAATAATATTAGATGAAACTAATAATAGAATAAAAGCAATTAAAGACTAGAAAAGGTTGGATTTCCTGTGAAAATGCGGTGTGAATGCTGTACGCTAAACTGTAAGCTGTAGTCTTAAAATGGCAGAAGTTGAAAGCAGAACCTGCCAAACAGTATGAAATAGAAGAAAACAAAAAAAAAACTTATTTTCTTTAATGAAACAGCAAAAGTAAGCTAATGCCAAAAAACTGAAATATTGCGGACATGTGATGAATTAGCAGAGAACAAAAAAAGCTAAAGATCAGAATCAAGCTAAAGTTGACAGTATAGGCTGAAAGGTAATACAATAGCAGAATCAGACCAAAAGTCATTTAATGGAATCCTCATTTCTGCTGACTCATTCAAAAAAGATAAAGAATCTATAAACTAAAGGTTATTGATGTCTGATTAAGCAAAGCGTTTAATAAAACATTATTTGGCTGAATGTTTTATTCACCTCATGGATTTGCACTGAATTGGTTTGAAAACATTCCAATTGCTCTAAATTAGTCAAAAGCTAATTTTATCACATTCTAAATTCTTACACAATAAACTTTGGTTCTCAAACATACAATCAACGCTAAACTGTGATATATTTTCATTGATTATGGTTTTCATCCATGTTTTCTTCTTCTTTGTACATAATACCTTAGTTTTAGTTGAGTTTTACTAGTTTGTAGTCAAGAGTGTGTTAAACCGAAATATGTTTGACTTGGAGCTGAATGAGTTTTGTTAAACTCTTATATTTTGAACAGAAGTTGTAATGATTTTATTCTATGTATGTGAAGAACTATCTGTTAAACAATACAGTATATGACAGTCCGAGTAATATTTGAGTAAATAACATATTTACCACCCCTACCGGGGTAGATAATAATAATATAAGTGTCACAACATTGTAATGGTGTCCCCTGCAGGAAATGCAACCTTTTCTAGTTGCTTTTGTGGTTTGGATTACAATGCTAACTTCTGAACTAGGATGCTGAACCTCTTCCTTAACATGTTGAAATTGATTTCCAATCAGAACTTTAAACTGTTTTGGGCTTTCAACTTTCCATTGAAAGGATATGATTGGATATGGAGCTCACCAACTGCTAGTTTCATTAGAGAGTAATAAACCATGTGTGGCTCTCCCTTATTGTGGAGGGCATCATAATTGACTGCTTTAGTTAAACACTAAATTTAATTGTACGGCCATATCACTGTAATTTTTTATTGGGCTTATGAAATATTTGATTTCTTTAAGGGACTTATATTGTTTTGTGCAAATGCAAGTCATAAATATCAAATAAAACAACCCTTGAAATAAATCTATACAAGGTTCACTTTTGATCTAAGTCAGTTTATTTCAGTTATATTTTTGGGATGTACCTATAAGGTAAATATACTGTTAGCTTTTAATGGAATGTTAAACATAAATGACTCTGTATTAAACTGAAATAAAAAAATCTTAGTGTCCATCGGGCGTGCTTATGTTCACGGGGCTTCTGTAGGGAGAGAGTCATCAGTTACTAGGTAGATTATTTGCCAAAGCTTAGGATATCTACAGAAATGTTACCTTCACTTGCATGGCATCTTTTGCCCATCAAACCAAAAAAAAGTTTGGAATTTTTGCCCTGGTGGAAGTAAAAACATAGATTTGATCAAAAAGGCTACCATAGCGTCTATTTGAAATACAGCCAGTAGGAGGAAAATATAATTGTCAGTTTTCTGAACAGACGCCAACAATGTGCATAAACTTGAAGATCTTTTTTTTTAGGAGTTAAAAACTTACCCGAACATTTCCCCCATTTGAGGCAAAAACACTGGGGTTGTCCTTTTCTTGCCATTCTCACTAAAATACTTCAACTGGATCAGTGTTTAGCCATTTGTTCTTATACAGAAAAAAAAAAAATAAAAATTTCAGACTTTTATTAGGATAAAAAAAATCATTTTTTTAGGAATTCAGAAAAGCAAAGTAAAAGCATAATATTTTAAAACAATATATGAGCAAACAATATATGAGCTATATCTTACCTCTTGAATTTCTCCACCCAGTTCTTGACTGAAAGAGGAGCAGCACAAGTAAAAAAACAAGTTCAAGGATCTCCATCACTGCTTTTCCGGAAATCTCTTGATAAAACAAAATTGTTTTTTTTTTCTAAAGAGTATATTATTTTAAGCAGGTGATCCGCACTTTGCTGGTGGGTAGTTGTAGGTACACAGAGAGACAAAATCTTAACCGAGTATTTGCGCACTTTCACGCGAAAACCGCGGTGTGGGTTAAATATTCTGACTGTCACTGGGTTCTGCTTTGATATCCATTAAGTGTGTGATTCATCTAGGTTCAATAACTGTATTACCGCACTGCACCTAAATCTTCCTTGAACACTTAACTCTAGATTACTTTCAAAATCAACCAAGATTAGATCATACTGCCATACCTGATGCAATCAGATACAGACTTTTTAAATTCAATTCAAATCTATCTATCTATCTATCTATCTATCTATCTATCTATCTATCTATCTATCTATCTATCTATCTATCTATCTATCTAGTTTGTGAATCTCGCGATAGGTGTCATTCCCCTTAGATTAATTGTTTGAGCATGACACGGGGTTCCTCTAATGCTATTTAATAGAGGTGGTTTCTTACGCTGAATCAGTCCTACTAATTAAAGAAAATAGACACGAATTGATACTAGAAGGGATTATATTGTCTTTAGCATTTTGTCCATGCCGGGTAGCCGTAACGAGTGGCTAGTCCCACCTCCAACTCAAAAAAGAAGGTAAAAGGTCTAATTTGGTCCTGCTGAAATGACATTTCTTAATCTCAGGTAAACGTCTCTCTTGGATCCTGGTCCGGAGGTCTTCGTGGCAAGTTCGTTGTCCTCGTGCGGCGGTGGGGAAAATGGCTTTGCTTTCTGTGCTGCTTTGGTCCCTGCTTGTTTTGACAGCGTATGTGACTGAAGCCCAGTGGAGACCGAGGAGCCATATGATCCTAACCGACGCCTCCTACCACCGCCCGGTCCAGTGGGGATCAAGTAGCGCTTCCAGTTCTCAGACCAGTGCTGGTCCGGAGCCTGGTGACCAGGCTCCCGGGTTTCAGGTCCCAACTTTGGACGGGAAGTTAACCTACGACCCCGCACGCGCTCTGAACGAATCTGTTGTCATCCACGCCTTCACCAATAAGTCCGGGTTTCTGGAATGCCTTTGGAGCTCCGAGTCCTCTTTGAAGAGCCTAGTTGAAGGTCTGCCAGGACGCACCCAGGTCCTCTTCCTGTCGCTGGACGACTCAGCGGTCAGTGATGTCCTATGGATGCGGGAGCAGCTGCACCGGGCGGCGGCCGACAGGTGAGCTTGGAGGAACCTCTGCTGCTGGGGTTGGAAAAGGAAGCAGCAGATTCAGGATTACCTACAGACAGTAGGAAACTATTAACATTTATGAGGATTGCCTCAATATGTTTTTGATACACTTTAAAAATAGCTAAGCTTTACTGTCATTCAAGGTTATTAGTTGTTGAAGCAAAACAGGTCAATGATTTATTAAACACTGGAGACAGTGCACGGTTAAAATACTAACACAAAAAGAGGGAAAGAAATTCCACAAAGTGGTGAAAAACAGGACTTAAGAAGAAGCAATGAGTAGGACTTTAATGGATACACTGAATCCTCCAATTATCTATAAAGAAAGAAAAATCCATGAAAATGTTTTGCTCTTACAATGCACTCTAGCTCTAACTGTATGTTTAGGGTCGTTGTCCTGGTGAAATATGAATCTCCACCACAGTCTCAGCTTGATCAAAACAGACAAAAAGGTAAGTTTGTGGATTTTAACCATGGATATGAAACTGAAAGACACCATTCTACAAAAAGAGGAAGTTTTGCAAAAGAATGCTCAAAATAAATTTGCCTCTGTGACATTTTTTTCCCCTTTTCTGTTTCTTGTACTGACTATTTAAAGGCATCGCTGAGCTTTTCACATTTTTTACATTACAAACTCAATGAATTTTATTGGGGATTAATAAGACGTTGTGAGGTGAAACATGCTTTTTAAAATTCCTATAAAGATGTGAAGATATTGCATCGGTTAATCATTTTTATCCAAGTCTTCTTACTTCATTCACGCTGTCTGCTGAATATGAACTAACAAAGATACATATTCAGTGTTGTTTCTTTATCTCATTTCTTTAACCCAGTGGCAAGAAGGAGGTTCTGACCAGACTACACTTCTCTCCAGTGCCAGTGTTCGCTTTAGGTAACTGGATCCCCAATGTTCTTTATTACTGGGGTTGTGTGGGACACAACTGTGGCCTCTCACAGGCAGTTTTCACCTCTAGCGGTAAGAAGTCAGATTTCCTGTTAGTTCTCAGACTTCTGTAGAGCAGGTCTTTGATCACTGCTTCTGCCATTTCCTCCAGGATGGAAAATGCCTATCATTATTAAGAGGCTGGATGCCAGGTATGATTGGCTCATGGGACGCTGGAGCACAGAGACCTACGGGTTGGCTGATGCTGGGGATGGCTGTGAACCCTCACCATCTGTAGGGGGCGCTGTGGCCTGGGTCTCTGAAGGGAACTGCTCTTTCTTTACTAAGGTCTGATCAATAAAAACTTCTGATATTCAGGGATGTGCTACTCGGCTAATATCAAAACTAGCTGTTTGTTTATATGTTGGAATTTTAACGGACCGTTTAGCTTACGAAGGTTTTACTAACCTTAATTCAGCTAACTGAAGTCAGACGTCTGTTTCCATCTGTTGTCAGCATGTCTTTAAGATAAAAACCCAGTAATATATCATATAATCACGAAATATCAACTTAAAGAGGTATCTGAATGTTATATAACACTATATAAATATATATAAATATATATATATAACAAAGATGGCTTCTTTGACTCTATCTCATCTATGTGGTTTTGGTTTTACAACCAATTTTTAACTTCAGCATTCAATACTTTTGGAGATTTTCTTCTTCAATCTTACATTTTCTATCTGTACCTTTGTAAGAGCTGAAGGTAGATGTATTTACTTTCAGAGGAGATAAAAAAAGAACACTTGTTTTATTTTCTCCACTGAAACTGTTCATAACTGTGTGACTAATGTTGAACTGATGAACAAAATCATGGATTCTTTTGGTCCTCCAGGTTCACAGCATGGCTAAATCCAATGCCTCTGGCGTCCTTGTGTACTCGCTCCCTGGAAACCCGATTCAGGATATGAACTGTGCTGGAGATGAATGTTTCTTTGCTCTTGGTATCCCGGCTGCCATGGTGCATCAGGAGGTTTCGGTCACCCAGGCGCTCTTGTAAGACAAGCTCAGATGAACGATGTTCAACTACCTCATTTGTTCTTTTTAAAGTTAAATATTTCTTCAGCCTGTTTCAGGCCTGTCTGAATTTTCATTGTTGAGCTGTGATTTCTGTTTATAAAACTGGCTTTACTTCCTTGTTCTATTTTTTTGTTTTGTTTTGCTTTGTCTTCTAGGTCCGGACAGGCGGTGAACATTTCCTTCCAGACCACCCCTTCCCCAAATTTCTTCATCGGCATTGACCAACAGGGGACGCTGGCTGAGATGGGTTGGTTTCTCTACCCGTCATTTAGCTTCGTTAACTGGCAGGCCCAATGGTGAGGATTGAAGGAGGAGTCTTTATCAGTTAATGGTAAAGCAGCATCATGTCAGTTTTGTCTTTTTATGAATACTTTGTTTTCCATTTTCATATTAACATCTCTATAGAAATCTTATCATATATGTATCTTAATTAGCGGAAACCCTGATGGATAACCTTCAGGGGTGAGT